>NGKJ01000033.1:21320-31689 GCA_002162495.1 Myriosclerotinia curreyana | reverse complement strand
CGCCACAAAACTCATCCCCTTCCCCCTCAAACTCTTCTTCTTCCACCTCCTCCCAGGGCCACCCTCATCCTCACTCTCACTCCCAAAAACTCCCAACGCCGCGCTTTCCTTCGCATCCCTCCCAGTGCGTCTCCGTTTCCTCGGATTATAGTCTGCGAATTCCTCTCTGGGATCCGTGGATGGTTGTAAGAAATCATTTTCATCCCCCGATGATTCGTCGGATGAGTCGCGAGGAAATGCGTTCATAGACATTGTGAATTGTTTAGGTTGTGGAGTTTGGTTGTGGTTGAAACTCCCGAAGATGGTTTTAGCTATAGAAGATTGAGTTTCTGACGTGACAGCCTTGCTTAGTCATGTTTGTGGCAGTGGTTGGTGATCTTCAACACATCAATAATCAAACCCAAAGCCTTCTCTATCTATACAGTAGTAACTCCATTCTAAATACAATATAAAATAACTTTAACTATCACAAGCACACAGACTAAGCTAAAACTCTTAAATCTATCTGCTGCTCAGCTACGTACCTAGGTCGCGGTCATTATAGTCAAGATTATAGGCTTCTTATAAGGTGATACACTGAAAGGCCCTATAAGGTTTATGTAAGGACCTATTATAATAGGCTTTCTAAAAACCCAATAAGCTTGCTAAAGACTTATAGTAACCTATATAAAGACCCATATAGGGTTAGCAAGCCTATAAGCTTTAGGCTTGCTTTCATTTTCGAGTTAATCTTAACCCTAATTAGCTATAAGTTTTAGGCCATTGCTAGCCTGTTATAGCTTATTTGAGCAGTAATCTATAAAGTTATTAAAAATCATAACTAAATATAAAGCTTTTCAATATGTTAGTTACTTTGTAAGAAGCCTATAATCTCGACCATAATAACCAGACCCTTCGTACAGTTACTGTAGTTATTCAAGAAAATTGAAAAGACATATAACCATCACCATCACCATCACCATCACCATCACCATGACCATCAACCAATCCAACAAAAACTTTCCATAATACAATCAATCAATATCTTTAACCTTACCAATCAATCAATCACTTTCTTGTCCTAATTAATCACTTGTGTGTTTCCACCGCCAGTACAGATCAACCAACCGATGTAGAAGAAATTCCCTGTCACGGTATCAGCACACAATATACTTTGTACTCCCGAGTAATGCCAATTTAATCATCATTAATTCCCGAGGTCCTCATGAAAAGAAAAGAAAACAAGAACAAAAACAAAAACAAAAAAAAAAAAGATATCCATCTCCACACTACCAGTACCTACATAGAACACCCCTAGGTATACAGTAGTACAAGAAAAAAAACATCACTCCATTGACAGCAAAGAAACCTGCAACTAATCTAATTGTCAAGTCCCAAACTCCACTCATGCATGAATCAATCCATCCATCCTATCAAGAACATCTATCCATCTGATGTCCATACAAAAAACAGATAAGCTGATCCTATTCAATCAACCACAAGTCATTCGCCTTCATCCACCCACACTATGATTTAATCATTCTCTTTTTTCTAGCCGGTGTTCCATTGGCGGTAGGAATCCCCACAGCGATCTTACTAGTCCTCGAACTTGAACCGGTAGGAATCTTAACCCTCGCCTTCTTCTCCTTTGCTTCTGGCACCTTCTCCTCTTCCTCGGGCTTACTTTCGTCCAAAATCCTCTCACCGTCGCGGTTGACCCTTCTACTCTCCATTGTCTTCTTGTCTTTCCTCTCCAACGATTGATATTGAGCGATTTCTTCTGCCCATACCACTGTCTTCTTCATTTTGCCTTTACCCTTCTTCTCTCTCCTGACCCTTTCGTCAAACATCTCTTTTAATTCCTTTTGCCTCTTGGCCGGGTTTTCTTTTCGATCAGCCCTTCTCGCTAAAAGTACCTCTGGAAGAACAGCCCCTGCTTTATTCTTTCTCGTATTGACGCGAGTTAAAGCAGCCAGTTCCTTTTCGACACTTTGCTTGAGAGTAATTGTTGTATCGCCATCCTGGCCACCCAGTCTCCGAACTGGAATAGAGCTGGGTGCTGGAAGGGGAATCTTAGGGACTGGCGGACGGGTTCTCCCACTACGTCTGATGGATTTAGGCTCTACTTCTACTTCTGCTTCGTCGGTCGATGGTGGAGTTACTGCCCGGCTTTTACGCGTGGGGGATGAGGTAGCTGAAACGTTTACGTCAAATTCATCCTTTGGCGCTTGTACTGGTGATGAAGCCTCGGCATTCATGATGTCTCCGAGTGGAATTCGAACCGGTGAATGAGGTAGTGATTTTCTCTTCTTGGGAGCGGGATTTGCGGCCTTTGCAGCTTTATCTGCCTTGACTCGGTTAAGGAATTGGCGAAGCATATCCGTATCGTCGTTCTCAAATGAGGATGTTGCACCCAACGAGAAGGTGTCATCGACTTCAGAGCTTGTGGTGAATGCTGTCGATGATTCGGTTGGCATCACACCAGATGTGGGATTGGCAGGTTGATTGTCAGCGTGTAGGCTATTGATTGGTGTCAAATCAAACGATTCGGGATCCTCGATAGGCTCAGAGTCCATGGCACTCTGCATTTCGTTTGTGTCATTATCATTTTCGAACGATTCATTTGCACCCAAAAGTCCAAGGTTGGCAACATTAATAGTAGGTTCGAGTAGGATTTCAGAAAGATCTGACATAGAATCATCAATGTCTTCGTCACCAAAGTCTTCTAATGGAGCCACGTGAGGTGTGGAGCTTTCCTTGACCAGTTGAATGTCTGCAAAGTCACTGAGAGCCCGTTGTCGGTTGATATTAGCCGGCGATTCAACCGAAGAATTATCAGTGGGCGCATGAATCATCAACTCTTGGGGTTCGACACTACTCAATTTATCGTTGGCCAAGACTGATTCCTCAAGAAGTTCCTTAACAATTTCGTTTATTTCTTCGACAGAAGTTGGCAACTCAACATTGTTTGACTCTTCTTGGCGCAGGCCCGTCTCTTCAGTCGTAGCATCGGAAACCTCTTGGGGCTTGAAGTTTGTGGAATAAGTCATCGTCAGGTCCGAAACCGAAACATTGCCAGTATTCTGGAATGTAGGTTCGGGCGCGAAATTTCGAACATCCGTCGTAGAAGGATTTGATGTAATTGCATCTGCACCTTCCATACGGAGAGGCTTTCCAACAACTGACTCAAGACGCAGTCGATCGCTTTGACGTGTACTTCGACGTGAGCTTGTTCTCCTCGGGTTAGCGCCTCTAGTAGACTTTTGAGTAAAAACATCCTCGGTTTGATTTTGTGCGCCCTCTGTTGTTGTACCAAGATGTTCGGCTCGAGGAGTAACTGATTTATCCTGCTCTCGTACTGATTTTGTGCCTGGGACGTGTTCCTTGCCTCGAGGCGCTTCGTTCTCAGAAGAAATCGCTTGCTTGTGGTCTAGCTCCATGGCGCCTGCTTTTGCTTGATCAGCTTCGACCCCAAGAGAAACGGAATCGAGTCCAGTATCCGGGCTCTGCTCATTATCAAACTTCGCCGAAGCCTGCTCCGAAACCTGGACTGATTCTGAAACTCTTCCACGCATTGATCCTCGAAGGCTATGTCTCTTTGGTATCTTCTTAGGCGACTTTTCGAATCCCTGCTTGGGTTCCGTTTCCTTCTCATCGGAAGTCATTTCAAAATCGAACACTAAAGAAGTGCGTCGCACATGATGCATCCCCTCATCACCCATCTGCGCATCACCCATCTGCGCATCGTCCACTGGCATCACCGACTTTCTCATACTCTTCCTCGGCTCCTTTCTCCTCCTCACTGGACTACCACTCGCCTCTTTTCGCTTTAGTGGAGAAAGTGGCATACTTGTATTCAAACCCTGTCCATCCCCACCAAGCAAAATCTTCCTCAAAGGTTTCCTCGGCGTAATAACCATATTCGCATTCGTCCTCTTCCTAGGAATCACCTGCAATTTATCCGGACTCCCCACCATATTCTTCCTCGGACTGTCCAATCCCATCATAAGATCTTCATCCCATGCGTCTCTCTCATCTTTCCCCTCATGCCACTTCGCTCTCGAAATATCTTCCTTATTTCCCACCACCCTCGCCCTTTTCCTCGCGCCCGCGCCATCCTTCTCCAATTCCATAAACGCATCATCGTAATTCTCCTTATTATCCTCCCCCGCGCGCAATCCACCCCTCCTCTTCCATATTTTCTTCCCGTGTAAGCGTGGGGCGTGAGAGGTGACCGGTGCTCGCTCCCAAGCTTTCAATATTTTCCCCGAGGGCTGCGGCGCGAATGTATCTTTGTGAATTTCCCTTCTCCTTATTAGTCTTCTCCTCTTGATCAAATTATAAGCAGAGAGAAGAAAGAGACGCGCTCACCAATTCTTCCCTTTCTCAAATGATGTACCCTCCATAATGAATTACCTCGAATCCGACGCGCATTCACTATCAATTGCCCTATTGTATGGTAGGTATGCACTACTCTCGTAACCAAACGATAATCCGTAAAATTGAATAACAAACAAAAACAATAATAACAAAGTCCAAGATCAATATTCGCAGATGATTGATTGTAAGGATGTTGGGTCCTTTAATATCATGTCTGTCCCATCTATGTTTTCAGAATAATCACAACCCCCAAAAGAACTTCCCACCTTTGCACATAACTGATTCGCTAATCATCCACATGTAAACAAACCGCGACCCACTCTCAAGCTATCCGCCACTAACCCAAAGAAATCTTAGCGTCTAAATTATTTAGCAGCATGGTCAATTTGATATCTGAACCACCAAAGCGGGATGGATTGATGAATTTGAATTCCATTTACCCCTCACACCAAACCTACCCTACTTGAAATCCCGCGCATCAGTCACAACACAAATAAACCATGCCTCCCAAAGGAGCCAGTACAGCCAAAGTGCCCATGCGATTGCCGCCGCTGCCCAAACTGAGGGTACGAAGACCCAACCAAACGGATTCGAATCCATGTTTGGCTGTGATGACTTCTGTTCTCAGTATGTTTGCCCTCGCACCCGCTATCGATTTTTTTTGATTTTGATTTGACAGGCGCTAATTTCTATCTGTCCGACAGCATGCTGGGCTTCTTCTGGATATAATGTGGCGGGATGTCAAGCCCTCGAAACGCAATTGAGGACTTGTATGGATGCGCCCGTATGTTCTTCCCTTCTTCCCCTCTGTCCCTCATCCCCTCATCCCTCATCCCCTGCCCTGCCCTGCACCCCTCACAGACCCCCAAACCATCCACCCACCCAACCACCCACCCATCCAACTAACCCCCTCCCCAAACAGAAAGCCGCCGCCCAAAAAAAAAACACAATCAACTACCACCTCTCCCGAATGTATCCCAAGATCGTCGGTCCCCGAAAGAGGAAATGAGCGGACCGAAACAAGAATTTCTATACCTCTCTACCGTGCTGTGTATGTATGGGGTGATATATTGGCATCGAGAAGGAGAGATCGGGAGGATGTATAGGGATTGCGGAATCTCAAGTGGTTTGAAATTATGGAGGAAACGGGCATGGAAGTGCAGACAGACAGACGTACTATGTACTTGTATATATCAAGCATTACAATGGGTTGATGCATATTGTGGGAGCAATCACGGCGCAAAGGAGGAAGTATATCAATTGAAACCTTAAAATGTAATGCCAGAAAATGTTGCAGTGGGTGGCTGGAGTTGTAAGTTGGTATCAAAGATATGGTATTTCTATGTCATCCTAATGATTCATTCCTGCGCCACAATGGTATATGCCCCCCCTAGCTGTGAGCTGTGAGGCTCTTGTTTCATAAACTAATCTTTCGCTACATGCTCTTCGTAGGCAATAAATGCGCCCTCTCCCATCGTCTTCACCATGCAGGGGCGCCGTTTGCAAAGTACGCCAGCGCCAGGTAACACCTTGTGCAAAAGCAATTAAACCGACTTCATATTCCCATCCCCAAACCATCCTATATCATCATCGCAACGTTATAATCATAACCCACCCATCCATGAACGTTAATATTGATATATCAAGATAAACCATGTAAATCGATATCCATCAGTGCTTCTATCCCACAAGTTTCGTTATGCCGTTATTATTGAACCCTTTTCAACGCTCGCCATCAATGCTTAAACAAAATAACTCAATTTCTCCTAGTTGTCCAGTATGGTATTGTGATTTTTGCGCCTCGCTCCATTCCTGGAACGCAATTTGAATGTCGTCATCTGATTCAATAGTCACAAAATCACCATCTTCATCACGGTACCGCAATCTCATTGTACCTCGAGCAATGGCGTTAGTTGAAAATCTTCCAACTTTAGCATCAATGCGATCCGTAAGGGACTGGTACGTAATGTTGAAAGCCACTACCAAGGTCACATAATTCCCATCACAATTTACTTTTACTTTAAGCTGGGTCGGTAACGTCATGTCACCTTCTGGAGAGTGAGATATTCCACCGTTGCCGCTCATGAGTGATGGCGGCAGCCGATTCTCGAGCGCAATTGATGACATCTGAGTCGTATTACTGCGAGTATAATGAGGCTGTGATACGCCAAGATTTTGGGATCCGTTTGTGTGTTGTTGCTGTTGTGCTAAACGATCTCGCTGGGCGCCAGGCGATTGGGTGTTAGTTCTTACTGGCAATCCGTTTGGAGAATTGCTCTGGGATCTGGGAACGCCATGATCATAAGCTGGGTGGAGGTGTGCCGGGATACCGGGGACGGCGGGAACTTGCCCTTGCGGAGTACTCAAGGTTCCATTTGGTAGACGACGAACCCCTTGCTGAGCATTGATATCAGGAGTGCTATAAGAGCGACTTCGTTGTTGTGCAGCTGCACCTTGCGATTGTGAAGCCATGGCAGGAAGCGAAGGTCTCTGTGGCGTTCGACCGTTCATCTGGTAAGAGGCACCACTCACAGAGTTTTGGCTCTCTCTTGATGGCACACGGCCAATTGCAGGTGCGGTATAACGATTATGATCCTCCCAAGTGCCCTGGGGCGTTGGCTGACGTGGGAACTGATATGCCTGGGGGAAACTGAACATTGCAGAAGAGGCAGTGCTTGTTCGTGCGGAGGATCCAGGTGATTCACCAACAGGCGAAAAGTACGAGTCTTCCAATCTTTGACTCGGAGATGGCAGTTGGCCTGACATTTGAGTCTGCAGGCTGAGTGGTGGGGGTATACCCATGCCAACAGGGAACCGCGGCGGTGGTGCTCGTGCAATACCAGCCAAAGACGGGTTGCTCTCTGTTGCTGATCTCGAACGCAGACTATCCATAGTAGTATTGGGAGGCATTCCAGAGTTTGATGGGGATCCATATACGGTCGTACCAGTGTTGTCTTCCTCTTCATCGTCTTCCTCTTGTTCAGCGTAGGGGTTGGGCATTGTTGCGATTTGATGACGCGCCCATCCGAATTCCGTGGATGCTGTATCAGGACTGGCGCTTGCTTGCGCTGCGGTATTGGCATGTTCCTTCTTCTGCTTATCGACACCCTCATACCACTTCTTCATACTCTCCTCGTTGGAAAACCTGATGACGAAGTTTTCAACTCCCGGGTCTCCCTTCCAGTATATTTGGACGGTGTAAGAACCTGCTAAGAGATCAATAATATACCCAAGAAATGCGGGCTGACAATGACATACCTGGCTTGGCAGAAGACACCACATCTGTCACGTTAGTCATGAAAATTCGACCCTTGAGCTGTAATTTGGCGTTCTTATCCTTTTCTTTCATTTTGTTTTTATCCTTTCGATCCTTCTTGTCCTTTTGATTTCCCATGAGTTTGTCTTTGGACTTATTTGGATTGACTTCCTTGCAACAGAGGAGAATGCGCTCGAAGAGATATATAGTATACTGCTCGGGTTGGTAAGTATTTACCGAGCCTTGATTAGGGGAAAGAGGGAAATGCACCTCTTTCTGAACGTCACTCTTGCCAGTAATCACCGGGAAATGACCATGCAAAATGAGATCACCGAATTGATCAACTCTGTGGTTCTTCCAATCGTCCACACGACTGCAAAGATCTATTAAAGCTTCACCTCTAAGCTCCCTATCGACTGCGGCATTAGCCTGGTGGAGCACACGATTCGAAGCTTCGATACCCAGAGTGAGATCTTCTTTCGCCTCATCACTAGCATTCGTTTTGTCTCGAAGATCCTGTCGAAATTAGCAACTGATTATTACTTACACAGCTTAGAGCATGGTATACCTTTAATAAGAGAGGATATTTCACTAGACGCTGCATGGGCTTCAAGAGGAAGCCGTCCAAAGTATTGAAATCCACAACGACAGGGTGATCTGCCATGGTAATTTTGTCAAAGTTGTCTTTCGCTATCGTTGCCGCTTTTCGCTGATTCGCAATAAATGGTTGATAGATGCCAAATGCTTCCTCATAATTTCTGAATGGTAGTCCCCACTCCTGTTTATCTACTGGTTGAGAATTTGTAGTTTCGATTTTGATGAGAAATCGTCGTTGAAAGTCGAGTATCGCATTGATGTTGAGGAATATGTCGTGTACAACATCGCCTGCAATGACACCTTTTTGCTCAATTGTCTTTTTTAGTTCGTGCAGGTTCTCCAAATCTTGGACGTATTTACGTTCCGTGTCAACTAATTCTCGGACTACATGCTGCCTGTAGCTCATCTTGGAGCCAGGCGCAGTGGCAGATTCGCTGGTATCTTCGGCCTGTGATGTGAGGAGCAGGCCACGCTGCTCGGCCACATCGAGAACAATATTGATAAC
Source organism: Myriosclerotinia curreyana (assembly GCA_002162495.1). NCBI lineage: Eukaryota > Fungi > Ascomycota > Leotiomycetes > Helotiales > Sclerotiniaceae > Myriosclerotinia > Myriosclerotinia curreyana. The sequence goes on along the minus strand of NGKJ01000033.1, from coordinate 22,972 downwards.
TTGGGTAACCTGTCCAAATTGGTAAGTGCGGGACCTCATGATTGTCAATTTCAATGATGTTATAATTAAAAGAAGTGTAAGCGCAAACTATAGCAGAGTGTATTGAGCTCTGGAAGAGGTCGTTGATCATATTCACATGCCATACTTGATTTCATGTGAAGACAGGCGACGACCTAGGAACGTGCCGAGCCCTTACTTGAGGTCCCTTACTTGAAGTCCCTTACTTGAGGTCATAGAAATGAACACGCTATACCACAATAGAAACGGACGTACCTTCACGAAACCAGTCGTATCATCACCAAAAAGGTCCGATAGAGCAAAAACATCACCCGGTGGTATTTGTAGATCCTTCATACAAGCTTCAACAAACTTGAATGCTGCCATCTTCGATTTCTTTGGCTCCGCCATCTTATTGTCGGGTTGTGGGAGAGGCTCTGCAGGTTGGAGGGTATTGTAGAGCGTCACCAAGGGGGTTCCTTTTCGCAGACATCGCCAAAGTGAGGACACTGGGTCCATATCCTCCTCGGCTTCATCTTCATCATCCGAATCAACAAAATGACCGTTGAATCCGGGAACTTGTGCTAATCTCTGTCGTAAATTGAGGCATATTTGATATAATGATCTCGAGGCGTCGGCTCTCTGGTTAATAATATTGTTGGTCGCGATTACATTTCCACCTTGTACTGGCATCACTAGCGGGGCTGGAACAAGCGTCGTCGAAGTAGATAAAGAATTTAATGAAGTCGTCGAGGAAGATGTAAAGGCAGTTGAGCCCGTAAGCTGCGATGATCGTGAGTTGTGGCTCATTGTTTGATTCAAACCAGGTCCGTTGCTGTCGGCGCTTCTATGGTTGTGGTTGTTGTGGTTGTTGTGGTTGTTGTGGTTGTTGTTATTGTGGTTGTGGTTGAATACAGGCGCTGTATTCGTTCTCAAAAGAGGTCCATGAGATTGAGACTGGGCCAAACGAATGGCAACTCCGCCAGATGACATGAAAGTTGAATGAACCAAATGATTGACGATGAATTAAAATTTATGATGATTGAATTAAAATTATCCCGCTTTTTCCACTTTTTAAGGAGAAATAATAAATAAGTGATCTATTCTCTATGAATCTTTGACAATAATGATAAATGGAAATTGTTGTAATTGGGTTGAACTGCAGGTTGGTCTGGGAGTCTGGGTCGAGTTTCGAGTTACTTACTGTACTGCGGTGTGCGGTCTTTTTGGCGATACGTTTTCGTTGGATGAAATTATTGGGATGGATTGGATGGATTGGATGGATTGGATAGGTTGGATGATTGTTTCGGTGGGGAAGTGGATTTTGGGTTGGGTAGGTAGGGAGTTAACTTCGTAACTTCGTCGTAACTTTCGTACTTTGTCTTGTCGTTGGTAGTGAGTGGATTTGTATTGCTTAATAAGTGTAACAAAACATTGTGTATGTGTTCTTTTTTCTTTCTTTTCTTTTCTTTTGTTCCTTCTTTCCTTCCTTCCTTCCTTCTTTGGATCGGTTTGTGTTTGGAGTTTGGTTTAAGTGTTGGATTGAGTGTTGGAGGAGGGAGTACGATGCGATGCGATGAGGTAGGTAGGTAGGTAGGTAGATTGGGTTGGGTTGTAAAAGATGCGTATAGAAGTGGATTGGGAAGAGAGGGGAG
>NGKJ01000033.1:0-14319 GCA_002162495.1 Myriosclerotinia curreyana | reverse complement strand
TTAATCCGGTGTGGGAAATCGATGGGGAGGATGTGATTAAAATTCCTGAGTACGCGAGGTGTGCATGGAGGTGGTGTACTTTTCGAATTCGCCCCGTTGTCGGCTCTTGATTTTCTTCTCTTCATCGCATGGTCTTTCGGGATCCGGCTGGTGTTGAAAATCTCCTGGGTATAGATTTCGATTCATTGCGGATGACTGGATTTATCCCGTTTTGAATTTCAATATGTGCTTCTCCTGCTCGCAATTCCCGAGTCGATTCGAGGATCTGGGATAATTGTTGCATGTAAATTTGAGTGTCGAGAGCGATTGGAAATTAATTAGAATATTTGATGCAATCATAATGGTATATATACTATTTTCTCATGTCTTTACTCATGATTTAAGTTGAAATGCTTTTGTAGTAGTGTAACTTCCTGCCATGAGAGAGCCGTAAATCAAGCTTTAGCGAGAAGTAGCGTAGTCTAGCGAGTTTCCTACAGTAGTCGTTAGCCGACATCAACTAATCACTGGCGAGGTAACGGTGTCGAGATGGATACTCGAACCTAACATTGCCCAATTAATCCCTCAATTTTTCCGAATTGAAAATGGCTTTATACCGTTTTGAGATTGCGCAATAAAAACAAGTTGCAAAATGACGAATTTACTCTTTACAACCTCACTACTAGGCCAATGTGGAATTCTCGGTTCGGTCTACGTTTTTCAGCATGAATCCTCTGTCAAGATACATACCTACTCTTGCGGCCAGAAGGGACGTTACTCCGCTACCAGGAAATTAAGATATTCCTCCTGTAGTTTACTGTTGTGTGGCATGAGCCATTGAATCGGAATGATATACTTTCTGGTCTGGCCGCAAGAGTATCTAAAAACTAAAAAGACGGCGACGGCCCGCTTTTTAACATGTAGATTTCAACTATTTCATCTTACACTTCAACAGTAAACTATCATCCGTTCCTCCTACCGAAGAAATCTAAGTAAAGTCTTCGATTAATTTATCTGGGGATTGTTGTTTGATTAGCTAACTAGTACTCTCGATCCCCCTAAATTACTGTTAGCTCGATAAGTATAACTCCTCTCTACATAGCCTATACAAAGGCTTATTGCTTCCCTATTATAATAGGTGTTCTTTTTTTTTTCGCAGCACAAGCTAATGAACAATATATTCTGGTAGATTCTACTAGCTTAAATTCATTTGCAATATTGATAATTCGACTGTCGACATCATATGGATCAATTGGTGGATACTCTCACTGATCTAACGATAGTTTGGGGGGGGTTAGATCTAGAAAGGCAACTGGTCTGGATCATTGCAAGCTAGGATACATTGTTATTAGAGCTATCGTGAATAGTCCTCTTGAATTCGTGTGAAAGGGACCTGGAAATCTGTTACACGTCCGTGCAAGTATGTTTCAATCAAATTGTTTCTGAAAAAATGGCTTCTATTCGTATTTTCCTTGAATAAGCCGCGTTGGTTCCAAATAGATCCGAAATGAAAACATCCATTAAAATACAACCAATCCTTCGTTTGAATTGAACTCATACATAATATCACAATCATAAGGCAGTGAGGCACAGAACTCAACTTATGTGTCACGCTCATCTCGCTGGCTTGCAGTCATCGTCTAGGAATTCTTTTGAGGTAGAATGAAGAACCGAATTGATTTAGAATTATGGTCTTATTTTCAACTGCCCAACCGACCCTCAATTCATGGCCAGAGCCCGATAGTTTCCATACATTTGTTTAACATAACAACTATTTTCACCTGTATATCCGAAACAGCATCAAGATTTCCAACACATTGAAGAGTTCCTACGCTAAAATCTTGCCTCTAACAACCAACCCATTTTTTTATCCACCTCTTTATGAACTCGAAAATACACTGTAATTTGCTCTCGCAAATATGTAGGGCCTCCACGGTGGTGGGAGAAATAACCCATGATATTGTGTCTGCCCAGCATACTGTGGAATTCGTTGCAGCATCTCGTGCAAAAGCTCTTTTCGTACCGCGATGGTACATATTCCTCCATCAATTCCGTCGTAGTAGTCGAAATAACGTTCGTAATGTACGCCACGATCATCATAACCCAGCCTATTGAAAGCGTGACCGCTATAGAAAGTACGCCCGTTTGCATCACATCTAAAGGTATCGTAATTAGCACATGGAAAGATGTTTAGAGAGTTTCAAACAAGCAGGAGGTCATTCACTTACGGTTCCGTGTGTCTGTCTTCCATTGGATCGGCCTCCGAAAAGCCGTTAGCCGTAAAGATTTCCCACTCCCTCTCTCTGATATACTCATGATCTGACACATCCCACTCAGCCTCCCATTCATTGACAAACTCCGAGTCAGGACATTCCTCTCCACATCTCGAAGAATGAGGAAAGAATTCAGCATATGATATGCCAGCCATTGGCCAAGGCTCTCCACTCAAAACAAACGCTTCGATCTTCTCACCCAAGTCTTCACCAGGTGTGGCATGCATTTTCGCCCACGGATTTGTAGATATGAAGCTCGAGAACTCTGGAGTCCAATATTCCGGATTGTTGTCGTGCGTTGGTAGGAGTTCCCAATGTTCGGCATTGGGTGGATGACAGGCGTATAGTCGACCCCAGATGTGAAAACCCTTCAGGACCATCATATCTCTCAGTGATGTGAGTAGACTTTCAAAACTCCCCTGCCACAAAGCCATGTTGGAGATTTCTACACATTTCAGAGTTTCTGAATGCTGGTTGGCGAATTGCACAAGGTGGGTCGCGGATATTACCATTCCATCTAACCTTAATTTGCGCAGTTGTCGCCAGGAGTGGCCATTGAAGAGCTTTCGCAAAGATACGTACCATAGCTTGATGTCATATCTATCGTAACACCATAGACCTTTCGGTCTTGATGATGCTTTCAATGAGGTGAAACCAAGCTGAAGGTCTTCTACATTTGGACATGATAGAAGAAATTGTCTTAGCCCTGTCCAAAAAGCCAATGATGGCCGCTCGATGGTATCCAAAGATAGATGGAGGGTCGTCAAGTTCTGCAGAGGCATTACGAGCTCCCGTTGAATGTTGGGAGCTATGTAGAAGAAGGCCAGTGGCACTTGATCATGGCTGAACTTGGAAAGGCGAACCATTGAAGCTCCAAGTGCATTAAGAAGAGCCCATAGCTCTTTTATAGCTACCTCCTCATGGTAACCTTGATTGGCTCCAGCCCAGGCCTCTTTAAGATATCTGTGCTTGAACTGTGTAGCCCTTCGCGCTACTTCGATGGTTTTGAGAGTGAGAAGTTTCGGACTGTTGAAAAAATTCGCTAGCTGCGATGCGATTGTGTAGTTCTGATTCGCATACAGACATTTCACCTTCCAATATCCAAATTCGGAAATAGCAGAACGCTTTTCATTTTCGACAGTCTCCCTGTCACGCGCACGATAATTTGGCCTTCGTGTTTCAACATAACGAGAAAGATATTTCGGGACAACCCAATCCCACATGTTGGCCGTCTCCACATTTCCCACTTCAAACCTGAGACTATTTATCTGCACGCTGAAGTCTGGTTGTTGTATTATGGATTCTAGTCTCTCTAGATCATGGCGGTCTATTCGGAGAACGAAAAATGATGGGAATAGGTATCGAGATGCGATTTTGGACCAGGCATTGCAAACTAAACGGGCGTTTTGTACTTCTCGGACGCTTAGATGGCTAAATGTTCTATCCCATAGCTCGTGAGGCATATATGGAGTCTTGGGTTCTCTCAAGGGGACGCTGATGTTGCTATTAGAAGCACTGTTGGTATTATGGGTTGCTAATAGTTTGTCATGTTAGTAATGTCTTTGAATCCTAACAGGGAGGAATTTGATGACTTACCCATGGTTGTACAGCTGCTGGTATTTATGGTACAAAATTCTTATTTTCCAATCGTAATGTAACTTGTGTATCAAATGCTAAGAAACTTGAAGGTTCTTTTTGAGAAATATACAGTTACTAAGAAGATGAAAGAGGTCGGAAGGTTTCTCTGTTCTGTCTGCGACTTGAGAGTTCTAGGGAAGAGGTAGTTGTAAAAGGTACTAGATTCTTCTCTATGACCTTCTCTATTAACCCCTGCCTCTTCTTTTGGCTTGACATCCACCAATAGCATCTTGATCCTCCCCTTTAGACATGAAAGTGGTATCTTGATTTCACTGTTCTCATATCAATAGTCTTTAGACAATTATTTTCTAAAAGACATTTCAAATTCGTTCTTTTATTGGTCAGGATATGAGCAGTGAATAACTTTGAATGACAAATATTTTATCTAAATTCTGCTATACCTATATAATCTTGGTCGTGATGGAATGGGAGGATCTAGGATGAATCTAATATCTTCCAGTGGGTTCATTCACTTTGCTTTATACAATAATTTAATGGACACTGTTTTGTTGCTTGCGAGTCATTGATGGAAGTGCAACATGGTTAACAAACGTGTTTTATTGTATCAATATTTGGCAAAGATTATGGTAGAAAGTTCTTGATTTTTGTTTGGAATGATACTAGAAACGAAATAGACAATACAAACACCAAACAAACTGCCAATCTTCAATCCGTTTATTATCTATCATTAGAAATGATATTTTTAATTGATTTATTAATGAATTTATTGCAAACATCTCAATATTAATCTGACGGACGCTTCATCAGCACCAAAAACTATTGCCTTCATTACTGAGTTAAGCTTACTCAAAGTCAATGCGCCCCACTTTCCCAGTCCTCGCTTCCCCTATTTATGTGGAGATTTCTCACCCTGGCCATTCGACACGCTTATATTCTCACCCCTATTGAACAACATTCTTCCTTGCCAAAAATATATTCCTTTGAATATGCAGGTCTCTGAGTTGTGATTTGGAAATGGAAATGAAAGTGCTTCCAGGATCAAGGCGAATTCGAAAGCTGGAGTAATAAGTAAATCGTCGATCGTCAAAATCAGAATATAGGACACATGTGAGCGACTGGGCGTAACGTCTGTATCATTATATATCATATTTTGGATCCCGCTTAATTATGATGTTGCCTTGGGATTGATGTTAGGACCGTAGAGATGATTAAATTTACACATAATGGAAGTAGTTCTCGCTTTTGTCACAGAGTTCTTAAAGTAGTCTGCATCTGTGTTGCTGCTTACGATACTTACAAGACAGTTATGGGAGTCTTTGATTCTTTTGTGGTGGAAGATAGGTCACTAGTTTCAAAGTCCGGAACACATAAGACCGTGTTTTGAATCTCTGTGTCTATGATAAAATGATGGAAATTACCAAGTCAATATTTTCGATGTTAAATTGTCTTTAATAGTTATGATAAAATATAGTTTAAATTAAATGAAACATTAGAAAGAGTAGCAAACTGTTAGAAGCTTCTCAGCCACATCGTACAGCCACAAGTAAGTTTCCACCACCGAGTCCCCTTTTCTCCTTCATTCTCGCTAGAAATGACATATGAAATTTCCATCTTCTCCGTGAATCATATCGATACGATAGTCAAGCTGTAGGGAAATTATACGAAAAATCAAAGAAATATGTATTCCTAACTTGAATGGGCATCTTCTTCGCTCTGTGATTTGAAAGTTCTCTGTGTAGTTGAACTTCTTCATATTCATATTCATCGCAGCACCTTTTATCGACTCTCTTCTCAAACATCTCTAACCATCCCTTTCTTATTCCATTGACACATACTCTATGATGGCTCAGACTATTCATGACCCATGGTCTTCTTCTTCATCATAGCTTCTTCAAGTACGGTCTGCTCTATGAGATCTCTCATTTTATTTCCCCAGGAGATGCAAGAAAAAAATGCCCAATCGATGGGAAATATCAATTGAGGTATGTTAATCCCCGTTACGGATATCTGAAAACCACGACAAACTACACACAGGATTCCTAGTATTCTCGATATTCTCCCAAGAAATCCAATAAAAACATAATCCATTCCATGGAAAAAACGAATTGAGGTACGTTAATTCCTGCAAAACACAATTACACACAAGATTTCTATTCTCCATGTGTCCCCTAAGCCCCCAAAAGCCAACAATTAATGGGAAAAAACAATTATTTGTCAATTCCAATTACGGAATTCTGAAAAATGTTAAAAAAATCACGAACTACACACTGAGATTTCAATTCTCATTGTGTTCCCAAGAAATCCAAGAGAAAAAATACCCCACTCAGCAAACTTAAGGACCTGATTCGTTTCTACACGTCAGTGTCCAAAAGTAAGGACCACCTAGGGAACTTTTTTGGGTGGTCTGCTGAAGGGAAACATTCCAAACAAAATTTTCATGCCTCATTTCCTGTCATTATATATTACAGACCTCATTTGTTATGATGTCCAAGCTAACTTTTGAGGACCTCAAATAGGCAGCAACCCATTGGAGCTCAGAGAGATCATCATTGCTCTACAAAACCATACATAATGAAGTAAGTCAACCCCCACTCAGCTTTTTTGGCATTGCAAAGTGCAAACCATAGACGCATAAAGTAAATCTACATCTTCAGCAGCACTTGTTTGGCTTGAACTGTGAATTTGCAACAGCTAAAAATTAATTTCAAACAGTTAGACAACCACAATCTTCGGAGAACGCAATCTAGCAGTACCTGCCAACACCAACCTTCACACTCATTGAGTTGATTCTCAACACCTTTCAAAAATCATTCGATACCTTGTCGGTAATCTGTCGCCACTTTCGCGCATCATGACAGGTACAAAATATGACACTTGTTGCATCTTATCGACCGATTATTTTCAGGTATTGCAACACGAACGGGGTAAGACGTTTTTAACCTCTCTGTCTGTCACGTTAAAGCTAACTCTCAACGCCTCGGTGTACTCCCAATGAATATGTCCAATCAACCTACGCAACTTAGCTTCGATGAACTTTCCCCTCGTGGACCTGCTGAGACTTTCCTCGATGTCTGCGAATGTTTTTGGGAGGGGTTACAAATGGCTCATTGATTTAGAAAAGGAATAGCATAAGCCCAACAGTGGCAGAGGTAGCTGGGAGGAACTTCTGTTTATGAGGAAAGTTTAAGCTCTATGGTAGACGAAGAAAATGTAGTGGCCAATATAATTGTACCTAAATGTTTCTCCAAGGGCATTTTCGAAAATAACCATAGCCTTCCTCACCTTGATCTTTCTGACTCGGGAAGAAAGTTGTGAAAAATGAAAGGAAAGTAATGAGTGATGAAAAAGATAAAGAGCAAAGAGCAAAGCGGAAAGATTTTATAGGTAAAGCGATCGCTAGTGTGAAGGTAGTGAGTGTATTAGCATCCTCGGTTGAGGATGTTTTGAGTCAGTGAATGCATTAGGTATTACTTCAACTTTTATCAAATACCTACCTAATTCCTTAGGTAATCATAGAGCCAATAACTTTACTAGCTAGATATGTAATATATAGTGAGATAAACAACAAGTAAAAACAGGTGTGTACTAGGTAGGTAATATGATAAGGGAAAGATCTAACCTAGTGGCAAACTATTATAAAGATGTATCTGTCCAATTTGATTTGACACTTATTACTTTAGGAGATAAAGGAAAGGGAAAAGACCGCCGGATATAAGGTTAATAAATCCGGCGTTAGTAATAATAATAATAATAATAATAGCTGGATCAAAGCTAACCTTATTAGTAAAGATTGAGAGGATGGTGGATGGTGGATGGGATGAGGATTGAGGAGATAAATTGATGACTAAGATCTGAGTAACCTTACCTAAGATCTGAGTAACCTTACCTAAGATCTGAGTAACCTTACCTAAGATCTGAGTAAGGTTAAGGTTGGAGGTTGGTATTAACCTTGGTCTGGGGGAAAATCGCCACCACATACATGCCATGCCATATTCATTCGTACTCGTACTTCTTTACTGAGTAGGTACAAGGTGCCATGTTGTTCCTTCTCTCTTGCCTGTTCAACTCTTTGCCCTTCGTGGTAATCCCGAATATGCGAGACTTAATATATATAACCTACCAATCATCATCCCGTTGTAAGGAGTTTGAGACGTCACTCATCACTTGATCACTAATGATGATGGATGGATTGGATGGATTGGATGGATGGATGTTCGAAAGACCTGGCTAAAGGTTTAATACCAAGCTTTCAAATCAAATGTTCTCGATCGTTGACTTCGCGGTAGTATCGTAACTAGTCGATTAGTATCTTCACGCTACGAAACAAACAAAAAAACAAGATCTTTTTTGGAATTCAAGTTGAACCAATCAAAGGATTTGAATTTGAACATCGCGCACCCCTTATGAAGTCATTGAGTGTGAGGCAAAATGCGGGGCAGAGCAGATATTGCACCATATATGGTCTGGTCCTCATCATCACTCCATTTCTTTATATTCTACTATTTTGAATTTGATATAACATATTATTTATCTCACACTTCTATATACTTATCAATTTAACATAATCATCATGTCTTCGACAGATCAAAAGACCGCGGGTGATCAATACCGCAAATATCAAGATGATAGAGATGCAAAGTCTCAGGATACCGTCTATGCAACTGCCAATGGCGTACCAATGCCACACCCATACGAAACTCAACGCGTAGGCGAGAATGGCCCTCTTCTCCTTCAAGATTTTCACCTAATCGATCTCCTTTCTCACTTCGACCGCGAGAGAATCCCAGAGCGTGTTGTGCACGCCAAGGGAGGTGGAGCTCACGGCACATATAAGACTACAAATGGGTTGGATGATTTATGTCTTGCAGACATGTTCAAAGAGGGAAAGGAGTGTCCAATCACTGTTAGATTCTCTACAGTTGGTGGTGAATCTGGTTCTCACGACTGTGCTCGTGATCCTCGAGGGTTTTCTGTCAAGTTTAAGACGGAGGAGGGTAATTGGGATTTGGTTGCCAATAATACTCCCGTGTTCTTCTTGAGAGATCCAGCCAAGTTTCCTCATTTCATCCATACTCAAAAGCGCGACCCATCAACACATCTTACACATGCTGATGATTCAACAATGTTCTGGGATTATCTTTCTCAGAACCCTGAATCGGTTCATCAAGTCATGATTCTCATGGGCGATCGTGGTATCCCAGATGGATGGCGTCATATGCATGGATATTTTGGACATACCATTAAGCTCGTCAATAAGGCAGGCGAATGGGTATACTGTCAATTTCACATGATCTCCCAGCAGGGAACCAAGTTCTTCACTCAAGAAGAGTCCGCCGAGAAGTCACCAGATTACGCACAAAAGGACCTCTACGAGGCCATCGAGAAAGGCGACTTCCCCAAATGGAGTCTCGAAGTTCAAACCATGACTCCCAAAGAAGCCGAAGAACTATGGGAGAAAGAAAAGATCAACGTCTTCGACCTCACCCACGTCTGGCCACACAAGCAATTCCCCCTCCGCAAAGTCGGCGAGCTCACGCTCAACGAAAACGCGACAAACTACTTTGCCGAAATCGAACAAGTCGCCTTCAACCCCGCGCACCTCGTCCCCGGCCTCGAAGCCTCCGCCGACCCCGTCCTCCAATCCCGCCTCTTCTCCTACCCCGACGCCCACCGTCATCGCGTCGGCGTCAATTACCAACAACTCCCCGTCAACGCCCCGCGCACCGCCTACCGCTTTGGCAACTTCCAACGCGATGGCCAGATGGCCTTTTACAACCAAGGCGCGCGTCCGAACTATATTTCCTCCATCGAACCCATCCACTTTAAAGACCGCACCGTCAACACAGACAAACTACACGGCCACTTCACCGGCAACGCCGTCACGTTCCTCTCGGAAATCCGCGAGGAAGATTTCAAAGCCCCTCGAGTGTTGTGGGAAAAAGTCTTCGACGAGGGTGCGAAAGAGCGATTCATCAAGAATATCTCGGGACACATGGCGAATTGCAAAAAGGAAGAGGCCATCAAGCGACAAATTGGCATCTTCCGCGAAGTCTCGGAGGATCTGGCCAGTCGATTGGAGAAGGCGACGGGGGTGAAGGGATACCCGGGGATTGCGGATTTGAACTTTAGCGGCACGCATAATGGGATGGCGAGGGAGAAGGCGAATCGGACGGCCAATCGGATGAAGGGGGTGACGTTGAGTCATAATGAGAGTAATGGGGCGCCGTTGAAGGGGAGTCATGCTACTACTGCTTAGGGGTGGTGTGTGAAGATGGGATGAGTTAAGTTGGTCTGGTTTGGTTTGGTTTGGTGCTGTGTTATGTCATGTTATATCATGTCATGTATATTAAATTTGAAAAATGAACAAATGAACGAACCCACGGATACACCAATATAGTTTCAAAACAACAAGCTACGTACAATCCACGATAACTTCTTCTCACATAATTTGAACCCCTTCACCTTCGCATACCGCGCTTTTCCTTTTCAATCCCATTGCTCGCGACATTAAAATTATGATAATCAACCAACTCACAACAACATTGTCCCTCTCCCTCTCCCTCTCCCTCTCATTTTACCCTTCGAATAGAAGCGAAGATTCGTCCTGGTGTTGCGAATGGTTCGTTATGGATTATGAATTAGGTTGGCCATCAAATTCATATGTGCTTGTGCTTGTGCTTGTGCTCATTCGTTGATACTGCTTGATGGTTCTACTGGTATGCACATGAACAAATTGGTTGAATGAAAGACCGTCAATATTTTCTAATCGCAAAGAGGGAACGAAGCTCGTTGGAAATATTTAACCTTTGTTTCCCTGCTTAAAGTATAAAAGTCATATAATATACAGAACACGTACAATCTTAACATCGAAGGTCTTAAAACCCCGTCAGATTATAGCGTAAGAATTTCACGAAAGCCTCTTCCAACAACAATGGCATAGCATAGTGTATCATATTGTATATCCTCCTTACCCACCCTCGATCTAAGATCAAAACTCCAATTCCAGAACGCCTCTTGTGATTCCTAAACCTTCCTTCAAGCACCCGGTGTATCAGCCGCCTCCACTAATTTCCTATACTTTTCCCAAGCTACATCTTTTGGTAGATGGTTCAAAAGCTCCCTTAATCTGTCCCTTTCAAAAGGTAGGTCTTCTCCAGAAATCGCTTCTAATATGTAATTCACCACCTTGTCTTGAACAGTTGCGTTCAACTTGGCGAGTTGTTTGATGGATAATTGGGGGTTATAGTACCATAAGAAATAGGATCTAAGGTGGTTTAATTGGATTTTCGATGCGGGGTTGTCTTCAAGATGTAAGGTGACGAGTACATCATTTGCCATAATGATGTTAGATTCTTCAGAATCGGAAAGATCGGGGTCTTCGGTTTCTGTTTTGGCCGATGTTTCAGAATTGGCTTTGGAAGCCTGGGAGAGATCGGTGTCGACTGGAAGATCATCTGAGCTGGAACCCTTTTCTTTGGTCTCTATTTTGGGTTCCATCTCTGTTGCGGCTTCAAGTGGGACTTCAAGCGTAGGTACGGGGTCGGCGAGGGAGGATTCGGTATCCAGTGGTAAGATATCTGGGGCGGGCTTGCGTCGAGTAGATGTTTTTCTTGCTGAAGTTGACGTGGAGAGAAATGGTGTGAAGATAGGTTGGTTTTCATCGGCATGGCAGGGTCGTGGAGGCGTTGGATCTAAAGCTTGCCGCTTGGTCTCTAGTAAATTATAGAGGTGGTAGCCAGCATAAGAATCTGAAGCTGCATATACAATCTGTTGAATTGATAATTCTCGGGTCCAATCACTAGCTCTAACATCCCAACCTTTAAACAGTGGTAAATGCAAATGCTCTTCCACTTGCGTTGCTAACGAAACTAATCTTTTATTTATCAATTCGTATTCCTGGGAAAGGGTGTACTTGACTAATCGATGAAGATGGCTAAGTTCGAATATAGAAACGGAATCAATATCGAGATATTTTCTAAGACGTGTGCAATCTGCTCTGATTGCCACGCCTACTTTAGTGACTTCTGGATCCTCCATAATTTTCTTCATAGTCGGAGCCACGAGCTCCGAGGCTTTATTCGTGGGAAACAATGCAATGTGGAAGAGGCCAATCCGCTCTTCTGTTGCCAACTGGATCAAAGAAACATTCTTCTTTGCTCCATCAGTCGTGCGCGCTTCCGCCTTCCATTCTATATCGAACCCAAGGACCTTTTTGCCTTCGAAATATTGTTTTAACGTTCGCTCTGTGGTTTTGAGACTTTTGCAGTAGTGTATTTTAACTTTCTTTGGAATGCCATTTTCCTCTGGCCCACGGTATAAAGAATGCGACCAGAAAGATTCCGGTGATGTTGGATCAGCTTCTGTCGCTTGTTTGAACAATTCCTCGTCCATCTTGTAAGTTGAATTGGATATCGGAAGTTCCTTCTTTACGGTATCTTCCTGGATCTCATTTGCTATCTCTTCAACATATTCTGTTATTTCTTCAGACTCCGATGTCTCTTTTGAAACATCTGTTGCCACCTGAATCTTCGAGTCTTCGACGTGAGAGTTTGCCAGAACATAACTATCTTCGACGTGTGAATGAAATGCCAAATCCTGTTCATGATCTGCCACAGCAGTTGTACTAAACGGTCTCGATGACCCCGGCGCAAGAACATCTTTGAAGACAATACCATGACTAGGCTGCCATGTTTTGGGGGAATTCGACGATATGGATCGAGTCACAGAAGGGCTGCAGCATGAAAATTAGCTTGATGTATAAAAAGATTCCGGCGCATTTCCAAATGGCATACCTAGCTCTCTTCCCACTCATTCCCGCGATTGCTGAACCCATTGCTTCTAGAGATACCAAATTTGATTTTCCAACAAAGGAAGTTATGTTCTTCATAATGGGACGCCGAAGTGATTTGCCCAACGTATATGCTCCATGATTACTGGGGAGCATGACACAGGCATTTGTAGTAGAGAATTGTGGTCCTATGAAGGAGTGTAGGGGTAGAGAGATAATCACCACCAATCGTTGATCTTGGAGGGCGATGATAGGAAACTTTTTTAGTATTGGTGCCTGAGGCTTGAATATGAATCTGTCTAGCAAGAATCACGAGCTTCACTCGATTGTGTGATTGTGTATGTTAAACAGTAAAGATACGAACAACAAACCCATTTTCCGTTTTATTCGACGAATTTTGTGATATTTTTTCAAACATTCCTCGGTGTCTGTCAAATTGTGAGTCAAATATCTCTAGCTTGTCCTGTCACCCTCCCTCACGTGCTCCAACCTTGATTTGCCTTCACACATATGGAAGCACAATCACAATGTCAGACCCGAACAATCGCTAGGATTATTATATTGAGCTTCTTTTCGTACAGTCATTCCAATTCATTCAACAAACTAACCCCGTCACAAGCCAAAAACATCTCAATCTCAATCTCATACCTCAAACCAGTCATCCAAAATGGCCAGCCAACTCCTCCCTCTTGGTTAGTTATCTTATCCACCCACAAACAAGCTCTCTTACTAACACCTCATCAGAACTCATTGATAAATGTGTCGGCTCCAAGATCTGGGTCGTAATGAAAGGCGACAAAGGTACACTACCCCTTCATCATCATATGGCCTCCTCTTCCACTGTTTCCTACTCACAAGGCATCATATGCCCTTCTCCTCCACTCATCACACACTTACACACCACAGAATTTACCGGCACACTCACCGGTTTCGATGACTACGTCAACATGGTTTTAGAAGATGTTATTGAATTGTACGAATTCTCTATCCTCGATCTATGAATATGTCAAACTTCGCCTTTACTAACCATCCAAAGTGATTACTCTGGAAACCAAACAAAGCTTCCCAAGATTTTGCTGAACGGTAATGGCATTGCCATGGTACGTATTATCTATGTCTACACATTATGAGAATGGGGAATGGGCTAATAATAGAATAGTTGGTACCTGGTGGAGAAGGGCCAGTTGGAGGATCATGAGGATCATGTGCTTTGTAAATGGAATGGGTGTCAAAAATTAAGTAATTGATCATTTCGTAAAGAGGAATGCCAAAGTTTTGCGATCCTATTGATTCCTTTTATCTTGATGTCTTGACGTGGTCTCAAATTTCAATATTCAATTTCACTCCAGGGGATTCCAAGGGAGAACCTATGGGGTATTTTGTAATTATTACGTTACTCGATTTTCAATCCACAAGTGGGATATTCAAACCATCGTTCTATACATATTATTATAAAATCATTCCAAGTACTGGAGAACCATTATCTACAAACATGCATTATCTTCCAATTCATCTAGCCTCACGCCCTTGGTTTTCTATCCTCCAGTTTTGGCGTCTCTGGCCGAGTACCCTCCCCCAAAATATCCGCCCAGTAATCATAAAAACTACTCTCCCTTTGACTCTGATCCTCTTCCTCTTCATCCTCTCTATCCCTATCTCTATACATATTCTCCGCCCCCC
>NGKJ01000032.1:292511-306211 GCA_002162495.1 Myriosclerotinia curreyana | reverse complement strand
TCCACCCCCCCCTGCTAGTAAAACCTCATTATTCGGAAATCTAGATTCACCGAAAGTTAAACATCTTATTACTCCATGCAATATATGTCTTGTTGAAGCTATTCACAAATTTTACATTATTCAAGTCTTGATCATTGAGAAATTGAGAATATATCATTCCTTACTCAAAGCTCAAAGTACAACCCCCCAGCTTGCTTGCTTGCATTGATAGACGATAGACGTGGGTGGGTCAATGACGACAAATTATTATTATTTACCAAACAGTTCCTGAGGTCTCACAAAGACGGATTTGATAGGCAATTAGCTACCTCAACATTAAGCCCTATCTTTCTTCTAATATAGGGTCTCACCAGCCTGCAGGAACCTGTGCAGGAACCTGCAGCTATCAATCATGAACGGCGTATTATCGTTTCTGAATACTCTTGGCCCAGAAGTTGAGGACCCGGAAGAAGGTATGCAAGACGAACTCATCATCTATCTACCTAGAAATTCGAATTTTAGACTATTTAATAGCCAAGTGGTCTTCCGTTTGCTTGGAATGAGGCAGTGTGAGAGCCTTGGTCACACAGCAGCTTACTGTGGCGCGAGGTACTTACCGAAAAGGCGGGAAACTTTTGGCTACTTTCACAAACCATGGCTTCAAAGCGGTGGTTAAGAAGTTTCTGTATGGTCAAATCTTAGATTTCGAGCACAAATTCGCATCCTCATTTCCAAACTATCAAATGATCAGTCAGAAATAGGCCTTGTCCTAAAACATCCTTCAATTTTTAGCCAAGATCATGAGCTAAAACGCAATACTAGAGGCATTTCTGTTATTCTCTCAAACTATCCCGTCTCAGAATCTCGGATTCGTTGACTCAAAGGCCACTGAGATAGATTTGACGATCAATGGTAGAGATCTCACAATTTACCAATCCCCTACAATCCTATCATCAAATCGGGATGGTGGAACTACTGGAGCAGGTAAATCAGCCTTTCCATGTGTATAAGCCCTTCCTTTAGTCCCATTAACGGCTATACTAGTAATATGGAAAATCACCCCTCTCTTCGCAAAATGGATATCTTCACCTACGAATCTACTCCTGCAACACCAGATCATTACCCCTGAATCAATCGTCCTCGAATTAGGTTGCGGGATCTCCGGCCTGATAGCTCTTACTCTATCACCCCTCATTCAAACCTATATCCTCACGGATCAGCCATATATTCTCAAACTTCTCTCCCAGAACCTTTCCTCCAATTTCTCCGCCCCATCAGGTACAATGAACTCAAAATCTAAATCCCGCAAATCCAAAACCTCCTCTTCGACTTCTACATCAACAGCCCAGCCAGCCTCAACCAGCAAGATAATCCCCCTCACCCTCGACTGGGAAACCGACGTTGTCTCCCCTTCTCTCACCTGTTCCGATAACGCTACCAGTTTCGACACAATCATTGCCTGCGACTGCATATACAATGATGCATTGATACCGCCTTTTGTCCAAACTTGCGTTGATTTGTGTCATCTTCGTTCCGTATCTTCGTCTTCAGAAGATCAAGATCAAAAAGATCCCAAAAGCCCAACTCTCTGCATCATAGCCCAACAACTCCGTTCCCCAGATGTCTTTGAATCTTGGCTCAAGGAGTTCAATAAGCACTTTAGAGTATGGAGAGTGCAAGAGGGAGGTATTCAGGAATGTGGGTTAGGAGAAGACTCGGGATTTGTGGTTCATGTTGGGATTTTAAGATAGTGATTAGGATCACGATATGTCTCGTGAGTAGATAATGGAGATGGCAAGCCTCACTTCAGGTGACGGATGATCTTGTCAGCTTCGTCCGTCTCGGCATGCATTTAATTTTCCATGCGCATTTCTCCAAGACCGCCAGTGATCAAATTCTTTTGTAATTTTGCTTCGTTTCATGGCCTTCAATTTGACTGCAAAAATCATCAACTTTTGATCGTTTTGGGTGGGCGTGAAGTAGAATAGATGGGGCTGCTTTTATGAATGAGGAAGTAGCGAGACGAGAAGAGATGAGAAGAGCGCGGTTTCAGGGTGCGAAGATATCACCGATCAATTCATGTAAACCGATTTGGCCTCCCTTGAGCTTCTAGGAGACTCAATTGATCGAGTGATCGTAATTATTATTCTGTTTTCTTGCTTGATGTCAGAAATATACGCAAGTTTTTACTTGATACCCTTTTAGCGGTGATGATGCAGGCTCGCTCGATATGTCAAGATAAAGAAACTTATTAAAGCACATTCACAAAGTGCTGACTCTTAAGGAATATCTATGAAGAGAACCAATTTATCTGGAAATCGCGTTTGCAGATTGTCGAAAATAGTTTTTCACTCCCAAATGGTGAATATCGGGATTCTCGATATGTATTATACATTTCAAAACTCGTAGAATTAAGATCTACAGCCCAAGTTTATACATTCATGAATTGGTTTCATATTCTTATTTTATCATATTACTCTAAGCATATTCGGTATCTCCAGATTGACAATCCCAAACTTCAAATCCCTTGACTCAATATGTTTCAAACAACGATTAGCATCCAACATGCTGGTATTATACAAGTCTGTTCAAGACCAAAGCATGATTGCGAGGCTTCGTGAGAGAGTAGGGTTTTCTTATTTGTATGATGTACCTATACGCCAGATCTTAGAAGCAAAGGAGAATGAGGAGGAGAACGAGAAGAAGGATTGAAATGCCTTGGAAACCCTACAATGTCTCTTGAAAATGGCGGTATTCCTGCAAACAAAGCTTGAAGTACTTGACACGTGATTAACATCATTCACACTGGCTCTTCCTCGAGACTAGTCAATTATGGCTTTCCTGGTCCTGACCATTCCTACGACCCTCCATCTAGATCCAATTGTAGGGAAGGCATGATTGCTCGGCAAAAAAGAGCTTCAAAGCCTTGGCCACGTGGCGCCGTCGGAGTCGTTCTGACTCCCACATCAAGAGTGGTCCTACGGAGGATGATGGATTTGGAATCCCATTCGATCTGGCTGCGTACAGTTTCTATTTATCCCGGCCGCACATAGATTATCTCGAAAGGCTGATTGGCAGGTTGATGCCCATCTTTCCTTATCATTATTTCTTTCCCGCCAATAACCACCCCTTCATGTGATGTAGAAATTTTGTTGCACATCGCTGGGTACGAACGTCAAACAGCTTTTAGTGAACTTCGAATAGCTTTTAGTACTACATATCTTCCAGCTCACATGCACGTGGTTTTCGTGCGGGAAGAAATATGCCGAGACGCACAGTAATCATAGGTAAATCTATAGGATACTCTGCATCGAGAAGACGCGCTAAACGGGTTTAAACTAGGTTTCTAGTTCCAGCTCCCTTAGTTACATTAGTTTTCATATCAAGAAAGCTTGCCCAGCAAGCTCCTCTCTAAGCGTTGAGCGCGTTGACGCCTGGTTATCTATTCATCCTCTTCATGCTATATATCGAGCTGGCCTCAATATAAATTCCTGAAACAGTGAGCTGCATCATGATCAGTATGAGCCTTTCACACATTCCACAAGCACGACAGAGAATCCACTGACGAAATTGTCACGGCTTGGAAGAGAAGAGAAAAGCTTCTGAATAGCAGGAGAGAGGTAGGATATTGAGGGTTAGATATACTTTACAAACGACTCCAGCGAGTCACAGTGAAGTTGAGGGTCTGGGAGAGTCTTTGAATCGTTTTTGAGAGGTCAGATAGTAAAAGGTTTTGTCGGCATAGTGTTTCTGGTGGGGGCCACCGGTGTGACGACAGGAGCCGTATTGACGAATTGAGCACTTCGTGCAGAACGTTGCACATAGCTTCCGATTTCGGTACCCCCATCACACCTCATCTGTTACAGCATAATCTTCGAGCCCATCGTCGTCAGCTACGAAGCAACCGCCACCTGCATCTCTTTCCACGACAGACTGTGATCGCTCTTTGACCACGGGCCCGACAGTCGCCATACGCACCCCACATATAGAATTGGGAAGTTCTTTCTTGGTGCCGTACGCAATTCTAAAAGCTAACAATGCTAGTCATCAGTCTCCTATCAGTTACTCTCGTGGGACTCTTCATTTGTTCGGTGTGACTATGCAGAGGTTTGTGGCATGGTTCATGACGAGGCAGCATTTGTGGATGAAGAAGAATTGCACAATGATATCTTCTTGAGAAACGTTTGGGGAAATCCCTCATTCATGGCTGCAGGAATACATCGGGTCTCTAAGAGTCAAAATGGAAATCAAAAACCCAAAATTTTTCGGTGTTTGAAAGACCGCGAATTTTTCAATGCAAGTCAATACTGTCACTGGATTAAATCATTGAACTGTTTCAGTCTCTCGAATTCGATTCGAGAATCTAAAATTGCTCGTTGTCCGGCTTGAAGCTGGACTGCTGGAAGTATCGTAGTAGCTAGCTTAATCCTGGGACCAATCCAAAGCTTGAGAGAATGACGTGGGGGGTTGTTCTCCATCTATGAGAAAATACTCTCAAAGGCATGGTAAGGCGCAATCTATAAAAACGGATTTTCTCAGCTCGCGATACGCATGGAGTCCCAACACGGCAATTTGACGTCGCGATTGACATGAATTAAAGCTCTTTAGCCCGACTCCATCCATTGGAGGTAAGTTGGATAGACTTTCCAGCTGCGCCTTTTTTATTACCCCGCGGCATGTAACCTCGCTAGACGCCTATTTTCCCATTACCCCGCTGTCAAGAGCCATCACTTGGTAGCACCAATTTTCCAGCTCCGAGTCGACTGCGGTTCTGTGCCCCTTGGAGGACTGATATGCCTTCATTATGGAGCGAAATTGCGCAAAAAAATTCCTGAGGGTGATTTCATAACGCACTTGCCTATGTAACGGCGCACTCGAGCATGAGGTGCTTTGTTCGACCACATTAGCATGGGGTAGGTTATGGCACAGGTTCCAAGTCAGTCCAATGAAGCATTTGTTGATTTCTCATTCAAGACCATTAATACGATTGTGTACTTCATGCTGTCAACTGTTAGCCATGGAACAGCCAGCCACAGAGATACACAACGTAAAGGACTCCGCGCTGTCACAGCCATCACAGAGCCCAACGGATATATAAGTAGATCACTTCAGGACTAAGAATTGATCTCTCCCCATCCAAAGTACTCATCAGTTTCTTCCACAGCCACAAATTTTCACCAAATCAAATCAAAGACTTTTAGCATCCCACACATATCATCATTCAATATGGTCTTCAACGGCGTCGGTACCTACGAGATCGTGCCATACCAGGCTCCAACTCTCAATCTCAATGCATGGGAAGGCTTGCTTGAACCTGGAGCAGTAGTCAAAACCTAGTGAGTCTACCTATCAACCGCATTGACAAGTCCAAAACAACAGTAACTGATATTATGATGAAGTACTCGGGGCAGCTCTCCATCCGACAATGCCAAGTGGCAGGTAGCTCTCGTCGCCGGTTCTGGTGATAGCGCCGAGTATCTGATCATCAACGTTCGCAGCGGTTATTTCCTCACCGCCACCGGTAAGCGTTTGCCCAGCATGTTAGGGGTTTGATCCACAAGCTAATCGTAACTATAGGCGACAACACCATTGCATCCACCCCACAGATCTCCCCAACTGAGCCCTCAGCCCGCTGGACCATCAAGAAGGCTACAACCAACGGATACGAAGTCTTCACGTAAGTACATTTTTCACCCGCCATGGGAAACACAATGCAAAAGACAAGATTGCTGATATCATAATCTCAAACTATAGCATCAACAGCAAGGTCTCCAGTCGTGGTCAGCTTACTGTGAAGGACTTTTCTAACCAGAGTGGAGCCGAGGTTCTCTCTGCCACTAAGAAAGATGGTGACAACCAAAAGTGGTATTTTGACGCCAAGTAAATGACAGGGGAATACTCTGGAAGCAGGTAGCCGTTTTTCAGGGTGCTGAAATTCAATTCACTCATTTGGTTTCTGTATGTAGCAGATGAAATTGCAAGAATTTTTCTTGATAAAACATGTAGTCCGATAGTATTCGTTTTGGCTTGGATACGGAATAGATTCTATCACCCACGGCATATCCCTCCAGTGGTCCATAGCAAGAAACACAAGTCAATAGCCACAAGTCAATAACCACAAGCCCATGACCAAAACGATAAATAAAACGTTGAGTTCATACTTTGATACTTGATGACATGAATATGAAAGCATCGTTTGATAATACTTGGTTCTGTTGAACGGACAAACGACAAAATCTTAACAATCGGGTTTCACGGTATAGCATATCGGAGACAGTACAGTGTGATAATAATTGTTACCAAGATATAGTACAACATGTGTGTAAAAAGACACAAAAGATGGTATTTGTTTCCTGCCAACCGAGATGCCATTCTTACCTTCAATTCATTCACAAAGCTCAAAAATGACCTGTGGGTGAGATAAAACTGACCACCAATGTGAAAGAAAATCTCGATTGACTGAAGACCCAGCGTGGTCATTGAAGGATCCTCTGAACTACACAGCATTAAACAGTTGAGATGTAGCCAATACGAATTGACGAGCCTCGATCCTGACCCTCACAAGGCCTCTCATAAGATTTCTTCGGTGTAAATAAGCTGGAAACCTCTCTCCCTCTGAACGCTGTTACCTTTTCATCTAGACTTTTCGGACGAATTATCTTCGGTATCCAACCGTGACTTGATGCTTCAAAAAAGCTTATTTGATACCTGCAAGGTGACACTCTTTAACGTAGGTCAATCATCATTCAAAAATGGATAATGCTTGATCTGAAAGTGAAAATGTCATCTTTTTACTTGTATCATCACGTGTCAACATGTCATCATTCATCGAGCCAAGGGTTATACAAACAACTTGCTCCCCAAAGGCATCTCCGAACGTCCAGTACCTCGTAGGATTGTGTCAAAGTTCAAAATGTGCGTAGCTTGCAGGTCGCTAACTATTCTCTCTTGTATTGGCAATCGACCAAAATTTTTGAGCTCTGTTTACAATACAGTCTAGTCTCGAAACGGAAAAGTACCAGTTGAACAGCTCAATCTCATAAGCATGCCAAGAGATAGGGCTCGCGGCATGAATGCAAATGACGTTTCGAGATGGCTACCGAGCCCCCTTGTATTTTTGGATGTGATATGATGCGTTAAAGCTACGTCCTGCAGCCCGGAAGATCATAGACTCCACCCAAGAAGAGATTTTCACGCGAGTGGAGAGGGTGACGGGTCATCACTGACTCACTTTGAGGGGCACTTTGAACAAAGAGTCCTAGCTGACGATCATGCCGGTAAGGTTTTCTGGGGTACCCCATGATAAGCATTCAGCATTCGAAATCTAGTGGTCATACTGGAGAATGAATATCACCTACAGACTGCAACTCCACCGCATCAACATGGTCCCATGATCAAAAAGGACAACACACTTGAGCTGAGAAAGAATGTACAGCGGGGTTACTTAGTGACTAGTGATACCTGCAAGTCAAACTCTACGACAACCACACCAATACAAGTTAAGAAAGAAAGGAAAGGAATAAAACCACGAAGCGCCCCTCCCTCAAATATTGCAGTACGTGATTTACAGTGAGTATTCCGACTTCGGTTCACTCACTCCAACTTCTCCAGCTAGAAAGAGGGAACAAAGCTAAAAGCTAAAAATTGAAAGACTGAAAACGAATAGTACGTTAGATCCAAGATGTCAACTCACCCCCGAAGATAATCCTTTCTACTCTCGTGACAGACGATCGCACTGGCGGGAAGATCTGGCCACATGACCATCAATTTCCACGGAGAGACTTCGGGATTTTCACGTGCACTACACGTGCGTGATGGCCTTCATTCACACTTCATTCACACTTGAAACTCACATTTCCCAATTCCCAACCAACATACACACTCTAGACCTTCTCCTTCCTTTCACCCTCCCCCCCTCGCTTCCCAATCGCTTTCCCCAAATAACCCCGAGTCATAAGCGCACACTCCAAAATTCCACTCCTCCGGGCGCTATCGGCCTAGCCTCGGCTATTTTATGGCAAAACCTAAACCACCCAATGGCACCCAATGGCACGAATAAGGTTCGCGGCTCGTTCCAATAGCCGACCAATAGCCGATCAATTTCCAACCCAACGCCCGACCACCCACTCCAAGCCTTATTTCAAGCCTCATTCTAAGCATCTCGAGCATAAACAAATGCCGAGCAAGAGTTGGCACAGCGGGGTGCTGGCTGGCCCTGACATTAGTGTTATCTCATTCTCTTTCATCATGCGTGACGAATTTTTCACCCTGTGTGAGTTTTCGGGGAGTTGGGGCTTTGGCATGCACGCACGCACGCACGCACGCACGCACGCACGAGGGGAGATCTAAGGCATGATTCGAAGGCGGAACTTGGGACGATAAGGCGGGCGGCTGGTTGCGGTAAAAGTGATTTCGTGGTTCTTACCGGATGGGGGTGGATGGGATTAGGTGAGTGGACGTGATGAGTGAAAAGGGGAAAGGGAAAATGGCCTGTGTGGCGTATTTCTCGTTCGGATAACATTATTTTGCCCATTCCATTCTTCCGCGCTTCTTCCCGACCTTCTTCCCGACCTAAGGTCGCTCGGGGCTTTAGGTTTTTTTTTCAAAGGCTGTTTTTTTATGGAATTTTTGTGGTTAGTTTTTGGAATTACTGCTGTGCCACTTCCCCGAAGTGGATGTCCTCCTCTGCTAAATACAAAATTATGCAGGGCTTGGGGCTTCGCAAGCCCTTGTTTTTTTTGAACTTCCAAAGGGACTTAAAAAAAAGTGGAGAGGAGGAAATAGGAACGGATAGATCAAGCGGGAGTCGGTCAGATTGTGGGGGTTTGAGGATACTAGGTAATGATTGTTGACATGCGGAAATCTTGGAGGGGTATTGGCGTATTTCAGGAAATTGGATTATTGTTGGTTCCACTTGAGGGTGATGGATAATGATGTTTTGTATTATTGTATTGAGAGTTTATGAATTTTTTTTGTAGATAAGCAGGAATATACTGGGATGATAACTGTTTAGGGATGGATAGATATATATATGAGGATGAGGTTCGCGATAGGGGAGTAGATGGGACTGCGAACGGAGTGAAAAGGACGGAAGAGGAATTGTGTATATTACTTTTAAATGGGGGATTATTTGATACCTATACATTATTATGTGCACTTATTCGAATAGCTATATACCTAGTATATCTAGATCTCAAATGCTCTCTGAGTCTCATTGTCCAGAAGTCTGGAAAGATTATTAACCTAGACCCAGAGTTTAGTTATGCGGGACCAAGAACCAACTCGAGCTAGATACTCAAATAATTAAACATGGGAAGAAACGCCGTGCCATATCGAACTTGGTAATCCGAGGAGTCCAGATCTTGCCACCTCCAGTCACCAGTTGTCTAGAGCACGTTTTCCCAAAGATGCTACCTGTAATGACTCTGGGGAAAGATGGACATTGGACTAGCAGTGATGTAACTGGAAGGCTAAGATCTACAAGGGCCAAAATAGAGTTTGAGCGATGGATGATGTGATAGATGACATCTACAATAATGATACCGTGTCAACTTCCGAGAGATCGTATTGGTGGGTATGACTCGTCACTACTTGATGATCTTGACGAGGAGGAAAACTTTTCCCCCTAGCTTTGACCCGGTACTTGAGGGTTTTCCAAGTTGTCACTGGTCAGTGGAAGTTGGTATGTCTTGGATATTTTGCCTAGTTCTTCCAAAAAAATAAATAGTACGGAGTAGTGTCTCTTAGGTCTGGGGTCCCCAACAAATTCATATGTAAACTATCAGATTACTACCTCCTACTCAATTTGGATAAGGGATAAGGGTTAGAAAATATTATACACAAGTAATAACATAAATATAATAATATATACCTACCTAGGTAATCCATCGACTTTCACATGTCCGGTCTAGTAAAATATTACCTATATACCTATCTGATAATTCTGATCCGAATAATAATAATGAAAGCATCGATGCTAGGGACCCCTTATTACTCCACTACTACCAAGACCTTATCGCATCTCCCTAAGTCCCTGAGGCCTGAGAAAAAGATATGGGGAATTAATTTGCGGTTTTCGGACAAAATGGACACTCTTACTGACGATAGCATCAATATTTTCGCAGCTCGGAGCCGAAAACTGCTATCGTATCCATTCCACCCCATTCCATTTGCACGCCTGCGAATGGGGCGCATAATTTGCTGCTTTTGCTCGCTGGCTTCTCGTCAACGTTCATGATATCTGTCCAAACTTCCGCCGCGCCGCGGGATATCAATTTCCACACAGTAGCCACGGAGAGATTCGCACGATGGAATTTGGCAAGCCAGCCCAACCCAACTCAATAATAAAAATAAAATAAAAATGTCCATTATTCTTCCCCATGAAACTACTCAATCAACGTGCCCCCACGATGAAAAAAGGCCGGAATGGATATACGGAGTAGCTCGGGAGTCGGGATAGAAGCGCCTAGATTCCAGTTGGCCAAGAAGAAGATAACCGTATTTGACGCAAAATGAAATGTACGAAGAGGATAAAAGGAACGGGAGAAATCGGAATCCACTTTGTTCATGCCAAAGACTCCAAGATTCAAAGATTCAAGATCCACAATAAAGCCGTATGAGGTATGAGCTGGTGGGATGGTGATTATTTCGACATATCACGTGTCGATTGGATATACCGGTATATGTCACGCACGTGTTTGAAGAAAGAAAGGGGAAGTTTGAAGGTTCGGAATAATAATAACGAGTAGTGGCGGTAAGGAAGAAGGTTGTTGAGCCTTGAGTCTTGAGCCTCAAGCCTCAAGCCTCGAGTCTCGGAAATGGTAAAAATGTGCGTGACCGAAACGGAAACGCCTTAACTCGTTACCAGTAGACGGATGATAATTTTAGATGAGGCTGGACTTGGTGAACCCATTGATGTTGTTTTGTTCTGTGGTGCAATAATGGATATATTTGAGCACAACTTCATGCAATAATAATAATAATGAATAATCTGCTACTGCTGCGTTTGGTGCCTCTCATCATCAAAGATAGGGCACGAGTTGTTCCAGTTGTTCCCCTCCACAAATTATTAATCCTGGGGAATGAAGTCGGCCCCGCATTATTATTTTTCATCCAGTTTCACTTATCCCTTTCTGCTACAGCTCTAAGATTCTACAAGTATGAAACCGAGTTTTCAATTAGTACGATAATCATTTGCTGGGATTTCCATCCTCTGGCCTATAGGAAAAGTATATCTATATATTTCCCCTAAAGCCTAAAGGTTCATGATCCATCCATCCATCCATCCATCCATCCCCTTTTAACAGCCGAATGAACCCCTTAAAATTGGAGGGTCTTGGAAATTTCCATATTGTAAGATTATTGTACGAAGTATGAGAGATACATCAAACCCCCTTGTTTCCGGACGAAGCAACTCCAGTTCCCCGTTGCATTATTGATCTCCAATGCATTATTTGATGCAAAACCAAAGCGTTAAAATCTACTCTACTACTGGAAACTTGCTTTCTGGGTAGTAGGTAGGTAGGTAGGTAGGTACCTATCATTATTCAAAAGGGGAGTTTGGTTTCAAGAGTATTTCTTAGCGTGTGATCAAGTGTTAGAACACTACCTACACACTATCCTCCCATCCGCAAGAGAGAAAGATAAGTAAAGTCAAGTCACTGGACGAGAACGTTCCCGACCCCACAATCAGGATCCCTCATTATTACCCCAGTTCCCAAACCTCCGCTCGTACAACAAACAAACCCCCACGCAAACCCCATCCTGCTTCCTGTTGTTTTCGTAAAGGCCTTGTAAGTAGTGAAAGACCCTGGTGGATGGAGTAAGACAATCGTATCAGCATCAGCTAGCTGTACCATTATTGTCAGAAGCCCGCGTAGCACATTAGGAACGATAGGTTCACGGTGCGCCGACCATGTATGCTTAGGTGTACAAAAGCGACTGCGCCTCCTTGGCCACATCGTAATCATGTATATCCTCATTTCCCCCAAAGTAGATGCAGTTGTGAAGAACGGTCTCGCTGACCCCGACTCGCCCATTGCACCGTGTCAATTTGGAGTGGCTGGAGTACACGGTGGGAATACGAGTCAGGTTCCGAATGGCCCAGCCAGGCTGAAGGAAATGTTCGTTGGCTTGTTCCACGTTGGTTGTAACTACCTATTAACTATTATCACATCATGAACCCCATCCAACAAAACAAATCAAAGATAAAACTCCCCTAAAATGATAGATACTACTACTGCTACTGCATCATATGAAAGAGATAAGAAGAAAACCCATAGATAACACCATACCCAATCCCAAAGCTCCCCCCTCCAAATCAAGCCCCAAACTCCCGACGATACAATTTCCGTGTCATCGGCGAAAGCCTCAGTCCACCAATGAGAAAGACAAGTCGCGTCGGCAATAGATTAGACGAGCCGGTGATTTTTTTCTTCTCGAAGCTTTTTTCGAAGGTCTACCGTAGACTTGGCGACGAGGATGAAGGATCGTCATCGCAGAAGGACGAAAATAGAAATAGGGAAAGATTAGGATTAGACTGTTCAATAATCAAATGTTTTCTCTTAGTACTCTCCCCCCCTGAATAAAGGTTAATTTTTTTGCCCTACTCACAGCCCAATTTTTAACCTTTATTTAGGGGGGGGGGAGAGTATCGAATTAATAGCATCATCATCATCATCATCATCATCATCACCAACAACACCTAATCAACCATCCACCCACCCATAACAAAAAACAAAAGAAGCCCGCCTCAAGAATTCCACACCGAAACCCCCCCCTTCCCCCCTCAAAAAACCTTCGCTCAAAATCTCGGCGTTGGATGGAGACCCCACCAAATACTTTATTTTTACTCCACACGATACTACATCCGCTCGTACCGGTGTTAGCTATCCGCCCAAGTTCCGGGATATCCACTTCTTTGCAAAGGGGGTGAAAATAATATCTACCCGGTGATTTGATCCGCGGTGCGCAGAGCGAGATGTATATGTATATGTATATGTAATTTGCGGAAAGAATATGAAGGTATTTCCAAGGTTGGCGGGGAAGGGGAGGGATACATGGGATTGTTTCTAGTCACGCCTCTCCTCCCCTCCCCTCCCCTCCGTCCGCCTTCCCCCTTACTCCTCCTCAAACCCCTAAACCCCCAATCCCTTAATCCCCCAAAGAAAGAACACATCTAAAGTGGATCTATTTCCCCGAGATCATGCCTTTCAGGAGCATGGGGTCCTAGACCCCTGAAACCCTTCCCTGGGCGTTCCATTCAGATTCTGGAGAAGCTCCACTTTTCATGCCCTAACCCACTCTTTCTGACGTTGCTCGCGGAGAGGAAATCGCCTTGTCCATTTAAATTCGTTGAAGAGCTTTACGAACGCCTGAGAGGAGTCCGAAGAAGGACCTGTTGTAGTCGACCGTGAGTCTTGCAGAGGGAATTTTTGGGGGAGGGGATTTTGGATGAGTGATGATGTGCTTATGAAGGGATGCATGGAGATGGTATTATTCGGCATTTCCGAGATGGATTGAGGGAGTCGGGAGTGATGGGAAGACTTGCGCAGGTACGACGGAACGGACATGTGTTTGCTTGGAAGTTGGTACGTATGGTGCAGGAATGATGATCGCTGGGTTGGTGCATGGCTCATACCGGTAAATTTTGATACAAACTATTTTGATACAACTATTTTGATACCGCTATTTTAATACAACTATCTTGATCTGCCCCCCCC
>NGKJ01000032.1:253437-283171 GCA_002162495.1 Myriosclerotinia curreyana | reverse complement strand
AAGGGGAAGGGGAAGATGAGGGATGAGGATGGGGACGGCATGGACGTAGGTGAGTATGACGAGGGCGATGGTGAAATTGAAAGGTATGGCGCGTGATGGACAAATTACAATGACAATGGGAATGCCAAATATCAGAGGATGGTAGGTAATGAGAGGAGAGGAGAGGAAATGGGAGAACAATCATCTAGATCGTATTATGGAAGGTATATAGGATTCTTGTCAGGTTTGGGGGTTTACACATACGCACAGAGTTATCTTTGAGAAACTTCAGGTTCTATATATTTTCGATCTCTTATCTCCTATACATTTAGCATCTTTATCTAATTGATGGGAAAGCAAAATACAAGTAAGATTACTTCAAGTACTTTCGCAATATAAGTCTTTTAGAAAGAATATAAGATGGTGTGAAGTAACTTTTATAGACTAGCAATATCTTAAATGAAGTACCTATATAAACTTCTCTTCTATACCGAATCATCTGGGTACGGGTGAATATGACATGAGGGTGTCATGATTTACGGTACGGTACGGGCCACTACATGCCGGTATTGTGTTCCGCTTTCCGTTGCTACTATCGGAAGAAGAGGGGTGGAGGGAGATGGTGTGGTAATGTTTGGTGCTGTAGATATATGAATAAGTGTTGATTAAACAAACGAGTGGTTGATGTTCTAGACTCGAGTAGAGGAAACCATACCTACTTAAGCCCTTTTCAACCCCTGACTTTTTTGGAGTTGAAATAGATAGTCAAATTGAGGTAGGTAATTTTATAATCCCTTTTTATGTTGATTTGTTCAGATTACTTCATTTGGTATTATCTCAATTAGGGTTAATATGATGTTTTCTTATACTTGATTTTAGACTACCCTCGCGTAGATGTTTGTAGCGTGGGATTGTATCATATACATAAACCCACATATACATCCATGAAACTCCTAAAAAGATATATACCAATTTCGGCACCGTCTACATCTATGTAACTGTAAAGGTACGGATACCTCTATCCCGAAACGACTCGGCAGTACTTGGGATATTGATCATATAGGGATTGACTGACATAATCTCATTTAAGAAAAGTGTGAATATAAATCAAAATAGGATGGATGAGGTAACTCTACATGATGATGCTAGGGGTCTTCCCAAAGTAGTGAAAATGACCAATTGTACGTGTACATATCAAGCCATCAAGGTATCGATACTTATTAAGTGCCCACAGAATACACCGCCCATCGAACCTAAGAAGCACGTTATGAAATTACGTGACCAAAAATTCAAAAGTAATCCCGACCTGTCTTGGAAAGAAGCAAGGGAAAAGAAGGGGAACGGTACGGTAGGATTGTGGCTTCAAAGTACCCCAGGTGAGCTGAGAGCCAGATCTAGCAGGGGCGTTTAAACGGCGCGCGCCGGTCAGATATGCTAAAGGGTAGAAACCGAGAAGGAAGGTATTAATTTCTAGGGGGGGGTAGGCTATTCAGCCGCTGTATGGAATTTTATGGGGTATGTGGTTGCATATGGAGGGTAGGATCTTGGGAGGGATATGTAGAAGGGGGGGTGTGAACGGTGCGGAATAATCCGAGGGGTTTCCGAAAGGGGTCGCGTGCATAATGGGTGGTGTAGGGGGGGTCTTGGCGAGGTTGTGGGGTAAGGTAGGTTTTTTGATTAGATTTGGAATTGATGGATGGTTATGTTGCTTTGGTGGTTGGAGTGTTGTATCCAATCTACGGAGTATGAATGATATTCTAGGATGATGAGATGAGAAAGTGGTAAGAACTATATTGTAACATCATCTTATCTCCTTCAATGATACAGTAACCCCACGCAATCTACTCTCACTGTAACTTCACGACCGAAAGCATGAGACCGACTCCTCGTATCCAAATTTGGCCAGAGTCGGGTTCTCAGGGGATAATGATAGGTTAGGCCGACTGGCCTGGGTTAAAAGCTGTTGAGATTCATCCGTCCTCAAGATTAAGGATGCATGTTCTATGCAACATATATTGTACTCGGTATGTTCTTACCGGAGAAGGTGGGGGGCGAGTCAAGCTGATACGAGGGGAAAAGGGATAAATAGAGAATTCTTTTCTGAAAACGGGATACGACGTCGACACGCGAGATTTGGTGAAGATGATGATGGATCGATTTTGATGTGTGGTTGAATTGGTTTGTAGCATGAAGAGAAATGGTATGGGTTGAATGACTGCCGTACTCCGGTACTGCAGTACTGCAGATGAGGATCATCTCGTGGTCAGTCATTTCATGAATGATTGAAAGCTCGTGATTAAAAGACGGGAAGAGTAAAAGATACACTGATACTGATATGAATACCGTGTAGATAGGATAATATTAAATCGATGATATTAATATGTGCGTAGCTCAATCCGGGAATCTGGTAGTTTGATGTTTTGCGCAAGAATGTCGTGCATTTAATTTATTTGTTAGTCCGTCATAATGACTATCTTGCGGCTATATTCAGACCCGAGTACTATTGAAAAATAGCGAACAGCCAGGATAATATCAGGATGTTTTGGCATATATTGATTTTCCAATAGTGATCAGACGAGATATACGGTTCTTTTTGTGACATGGCCGCCCGGGAGAATAGGGGCTTTCTTCCGAAGCGACGTTGAAGAAGTGCTGAAAAGCGGGGAAGCGAAAACAAGGAGAGTTTTGATAGTATTGACATAGATCACTAGGCGGCGACTGACAGTAAAAAAGCAGCAATCTCACTTAAAATGTAAAAATAACGAGAACTAGATGTCGATGGGTCTGTGTAACGTGATATATCTACTTTAACATTAAAATATAGTATAGGGCTTCAAGCCTGATGACATCGGAGAAAAGGGTAACTTGATAAAATGGAATTACTCAAAGTGAACCGTGGTACCGGAAAATGTCGAACCTTCAGCAGATTCAAAGAAGCTTTTTGAATATTGAAAAATTAGGCTACTCCAAATACCAACGCGAATCAAAGATGGTTGCCAAGAAGGTTAAGATATTGTACTGCTGCTGTATATCATTACTAATGAGGAGATGGGGGAAGGATATGAGGGATTTGCCTTTGCCATCGAACTTGTTTGACTCGCTCCGAATTTCTTTACTTGATATAAACGAGTGATATGATTGAAGATTAAATTGAGAAGGGGATATGAGAGGAAAACTTTCAACCTTGTAAGGCGGCTTGGATCTAGCACCTCCCTCAGTTTTTTTGTCCTGCATTTGACAGCGGATAGGACGGTTATCTAACATCGAACTTGAAGATAGAGTTTCATTAAGTTGGAAAAAGTATGCGTGGATGGGCAGCATGGCTAAATTGAAGCCAACTGTTGACTTCAACCATTTCGTAATGATATAGAAAGTATGACAATTGCAAATCAATTCAAGTTGTTATCTTCCGGGTATGAGGTTTCCAAGAAGTGGCTAAGGGAAGTAAGACCTCATTTCTAGCTACATAGATATTGTTGGGAAAGCGATTCGATGACGAATTGAAGGATGGGACCAAACTAAATGATATTACCCCGGACTGGAGCAGCTGGAGCTAGCGTGGGGGACTCATCCTTGAAAAGAGTGGTGTCTAAAGAAGAATTTATACCTTCTACGACATGCAATAATACTAATATGCTTCTAGATTCCACAATGCTCGTCGTGGTGGCGGCTGAGCCACAGGCTGACCTAATCGGCCAACGCTCACCTCAGATTGCTGTTTTTAGTAATCTTGGTACTGTGTTAATGCCCCAATCTTGCGGGCGGCGATGTTGTGAGCCCAAGGGTTACAATCTGAGTTTAATTCCAGAGGAATGGTAGGTAGCATTGTCTGGTTTTTGGCAACTCGTACTTCTGCCTATTGATATATCGTGGAAGGTTTTGAGATAAGAAAAGCTATTTTGGAACAACCCAAGTGAGTTGTACGTCAGCATCATATTGACAGCTTATCTTCAACCTAAAGTTGTCTGTTTGTCATATCGTTCCTTCGGCAAGGATTTGAAATTGCGGGGGGCGGGGTTCAGCAATGTGAGGGGGAGAAACCCTCAAGTGAATCAGAACTTCAGAACTTCATTGATCATTAATATTATTATTATTAATAAAAAGAATCCTTTTTTCTTGGAAAAACATATTCCTGATAAAACAACTACCTCTTTGGGAAATGAAAAGAACATATATTTCAACATTGCTTAAGTAATTCTCAAGGATCTAGAATAACAGTGCTTTGCAGGCGCCACCTAATCTGGGGAACGATGAGCTTGCATTGCCTGAATCGTTTCTTTTAATATATTGATTGAAGTTTTATTTATTCCGGAGGTATTATGGAGAGCTTGAACATTGTTGGGATATAATAATCCAAAGCAAATAAGTTGTAGAGAACAGTTCCGAGATCGACCGGATAAGTATTAAGAGTATCAAACAATCTAAGTATGGAATTATGCCGGTCAATCTTTCTGCGGTCTGCAATGCAGCGTGCAGTTTCGTGATGAAGAATGGAGTAGTAAAACTATCCCTTGAAAAGGGAAACTGGTGATGTTTTGTCATGTGTTACTCTAGTACTTGAAAATATCTACATGATTCCAATCAACATCATCACCACGATGATACGTCAGAGAGAAGCAGCAATTATTGCACGGTCCGAAGTGCCGGAAGAGGATTTTTGAAAATCTATGTACAATGTGAGGCGAATGCGGAGATCTGGGGTAATAGTCATCTGAAGAAAAAACTCGAGCTTCACTCTGCAGCGTTTCTTGTACCTCTCGTGCAGTACAACATGTTGATCATTTGCGCCGTGTGACTTCGGAGGGAGAAGAGAGGAGGGAGATGCAAACGCCTCGAAAATCAAGTATCTTCAGTTCCTCTGATCAACGCCATCTAATAACCCCGCAAATACGATTCCTGGAGAAATACTTAGATTCTCTCGCTTGGCTTGGACCATCCACTCAGTTGTCATGTTAGTTTGTGAAAATTTCAAGATACGGATAATAACATTTTGATCCGCTTCGTTCCGAGGGACGGCTGATAAATTGGATAGATTCTAATTTTCTATAGGTTCCAAGTTCCAATATTGCTACTCAAGCAGGTGTAAGTGAAATGAGGCGTAAATCATGGTCTTACATATGTCGTGCGTGAGCCATTATTCGGAGCATTTCCGAACCTATTCATGTTTGTGGGTGATCAAAGCTCCCCGCCATTGTAAGCACGAGATGAGCGTTTTAGATATGAGATTCTCGTATTGATCTAATTGATACTTTTGATATTCTCGATACTTGTTTCCATGCCATACAATACTATATCTATATGGAAATCTATCACAAGGGCTAACAATTAAACATCCACGATGAAACACCATCTCATCGCGAATGCGGAGGATGATCAGGTACAGGAAGCAAGATGGCCAACGGGATCATCATGATACCATTGGAATGATAAGGGATCATCTAGACTAGCTTTCCAAAATAGCCTTTCACATCGTAAACACCCTTTCCATTTCTTCCATGATGGGATAAATTCGGAAAAAGGACCTTATAGGTAACACGACAGTAGCCGATGCACACTTGAAGATAAGAAGACGAATTTGCGACGATAAAAAAGAGCGAAAGATGATATGTCATCCCGGCTACACGCAGATGCATTGATCGGAATAGACGATTCCACGATGTTACCATGTAGGTTCGGTGAATGTGCCATTGTGGGGGTTTTGGGGGTAATCGGCATGAGGGGATCGATGAAGAAAAGATAAGGTTGAGATGATTGGGGAATTTGGAAGTATCATTGATTGATGCGATTGGGGTGTTACATACATAGGCTAGGTGAATTGAGGTCTCGTAAACAATACCGAGTAAGGCAAGAATAACGAGGACCCCGAAGACTCCTAATGTCGTCGGCTATTTGAAATTTTCCACCTTTGAAGAAAAAAAAT
Source organism: Myriosclerotinia curreyana (assembly GCA_002162495.1). Lineage (NCBI taxonomy): Eukaryota > Fungi > Ascomycota > Leotiomycetes > Helotiales > Sclerotiniaceae > Myriosclerotinia > Myriosclerotinia curreyana. The sequence goes on along the minus strand of NGKJ01000032.1, from coordinate 277,272 downwards.
ATGACAAGTTAAAATGATATCTTTTTTCTACCGAAGTCGAGGAGAAATAAGTTCAGGAGAGCGAAGTGGGGCGAGGGCAACTGAATGATAAGCGAGTATTTGATCTTTCCCCTGAATTATCGCGGGGGTATGGCGTGGCATGGACTGGTTAATCGCCGTGCCAATACCGAGTAATACCGAGAGCCTGTAAGGTAATCGAATTCAATATCTTTCTTTGCTATAGACCAGTGGCTAATTTTACATGTTTTTATGGCTTGCGAAAGTTCACTGGTCGCATTTTGAAAATCAGACTTTTTATCCAAACACATCGATCAAGTTATGCGATTTTGGGAGTCTAGAACGTTATGTCGTGCTTGGGTAACATATATTTGGAGTTGATATATCTTTATCTCGGTTTTTTGGCGTGAAGATTGTCCACGCAGTATTGTGTATTTCAAAGGTTGGGTTATTTGGTTTCATTTGATTTCATCCGCGTCACGCCATCTCTTCCGGCGATTTGAGAGTTATGTTTTGATGGAGTCAAGGAATAGCACCTGGTACTTTGAGAATAATGCTGTGAAGATAGTGGTCTACCAGAGATAGGTCCGAATAGAGGATATACTTCGAGTTGTTTTGTAGTCTATCGTTCGACGACACGTGTATCTATGAAGTCGCTTGCTCGGATATGGATGTGTCAATTTTTGGACGAGGCACTTGAAAGATTGTGTCATCTTTGCGTTGATAATCTTTTTGATAATCTGAGGAGTTTTGGGCTATACTTTCTTGGTGGCTTAGTTGCTCTTGTATCATCATAAAGACCTACTACTGGGAATCTATCACTGTCTTTTAGAATCCTAAACTCTAAACTCTAATCACGTTGAATGTGTTGTTTCAAGGGGGGTAGAATGGGGGTTTTTAGTCTTCATTAATCAGTTTCACATTTCACACAATACAGAGAAGCTTGAGGTTCCTCGTAAGTCTCATTTCAAACACCAATCTCAAAGATTAAGAGCTGAATAGAACCAGCTTTAGGCTCTGAAACAGTATAGCGAATTTGAATAAAATGAATGCGTCGATCTCGAAGAAAGAACTGATTTGTGCCGACTCTTCCATTTCCTCTAAAAAAAATGAAGATAATGACAGCTTCATGTATCCATCAACTATATGCTCGGCAAGTTTCTTTCTCCGTGGGACCTAGCTCAATAATCTCTTTGACCTCATCTAAAAGATCATCGGTATCTTTCTTGGTGATCTTGTAATAGACCAGATTTGTCGGCTTCTTTGGGATCTCATATCTAGTTTCCACCTCTGATTCGCTAAGCCTAGGCACAAATTCATCATTTGCCATCAATCCAAAACAGTCCTTACTGTTAGCCCATTGTCTCTTCAGCTTTCCCTTGTTTGGTAGAGATTAGTGTTTGTGATTTCTGATTTTACCATGAGTACAAGTCAAAAGCCCTGTGCGTCGACTATGGTTGAATGTGGATGCGTTCTTGATGTCGCTACCAATAATCTCTAAGTCGTCTCTTTGTATTTGTAAACTTTACGGAAGTTATGGCCATCTCTGCCATAATGCAATCCCAAATGTGGAGTATTAACTTTGTTCTCGACGCATGTAACAGAAACAATACACTCATTACTTGAGCCTTGGGCAAAAATGATGTCTTTGGGCGTCTTTTGGTGAATAGGAGGTTCACTTATCAATGAACAGGGTTCGATAATACCTTTAGCCTCATTTCTACGCTCATCCCAATCTTTTAACGTGATCTCATAATATATCAATGTCTTCGTCGAGTCCCCATCTTTCCGTTGGGAATTCCTTTTCCAGATCATAGGCGCCATCAACTCAAAACAGTCTTTTTGGTCATATATTTCGTTTCTACCCCAGATTTTCTCCATAAGCTTGCCGTATCTGCAAATTGTGAGACCTGTCGGTTGGATATCATCGACTGCAGGCTTCTTTTGGTTTCCATATTTGCTTTCAGGTTCATCAAGCAAAGTGTGTTCCCGCGGGTTGAATTTTGATGTTGGAAGCAAAGAAAGATGGCCACTTTCAGTCGTTTGGATTCGGATAGGGACAGAGATTGTGACAAGGACGAGAGCGGAGATGTGGAGGAGGATAAGACGTCTCATTGTGATGGAGCGCATGATTGCCTCGATTTGTGGGAGATAATTTTTTGGGTTCCGTACTGGATGTATTCTTGACGAGTTTGTCGAAGATCCAGAATTGATCTGGCAGTTTCAAGATCTCAAGATGTGTCGAAATTTGGTCTTGAACTTGCGCCTTCATGGACTCTAGAGCGGTAGGAGAAATGGAGGCAAAATTAGGCGAGGCTATCAATAAGATTTTCAATAGGGGGAAGAAGTTCGGACGGTTATTCATTTCCTACTCCAGCTGGATTCAGTCGAATGGTTAATCAGGACTTGAGATTCTAGGACCCATTCACATTTGAGTAAATACCCTCATCTGCCTATTCGTCGCCTTCCATTCCTTCTTCTCATTTAATGTCTCAAGGTGTAATGCCACTCAAGCTAATGTGAACCTCCGCCCCCACGACACTTAGCATCATTTAGGCTCACTTTTCGAAGTGTCAATAGCCTCTAAAACAATAGACTCTCAATCCTCTTTCTCGGAATACACCTACAAAATCCCAAAACCATGCCTCTCCAAGAACAAAACCTTGCTACCCTTTATAAAGAGCGGGAGAAACTTTCCCAGACTAATGAGATTATCATATGGCTTCCTTTTTGAGTTTATCATGAGTAGAAGGTGGTCATTGGATAGTACACGGCGCGGGAGCAATCAATAACGTGACATCAGTGGCGATAATAAGTCTGGTGGTGAAATAAACTACTTACATATATAGTTTCTGCTGACTGTCTCCTGTGTTTTCTCACTTGTAGGCTGCTAGGCTCTCATCTTGAATATTGATAGATCGCGGAAGGTCACGAAGAAGTCCATTAGCAGGTATACAGAGTGTGCTTGATCCTCAAGTGCAAGAGCTACTGTACACTCAGCAAAGTCTTAAGCGTAATGAATCTAAAGATTATCACATCGTATATAATAACGAAGATATTATTCACAGATCTATAAAGAATCAGTGGTGTTATAGATCCGATGATACCCTGCCTATCAGAAAAGAGGGGTTTGGGTATTATACTACAATGGTATTATAAAAGAAGAGGGCTCCGGAGAATATAAATAAGTATATAGATCCGTATACTTAATTCTTCCCTCTATATATTCGGGTGCGTTTCCCATCTATTTATAATAGTGTTGGATAATTACACGATAGCATACCTACCTAGTACCTACCTAGTAGGTAGTGCACAGAGGAGGGTCAGATAAATGTCAAATCCGTATTGTTACATACTACGCCGGACCTGGTAAATTTCAGACTTCAGTCCCCAAAACGTATCGAGAAAGTTTTCAACTATCCGTTCGAATGCGGTAAGGATGATGATGATATCCGAAGTTTCATCAGAGATTTTGTCTCCCGAATCATCCCTTCAAGCTATCTTAAGATTGAAATTAGATGATATATGTGGGATTCGATGTTATCATCTCAACGACATAGCACACTACATTCACTTTACTAAGTATCTTGCAATAGAAGTCATGTGAACGTTCTCGGTAGTGTCACCTTTTCTGATCTTGTAAAATCAGCAAGTCTCATACTTCCAAGCCTCTGGGAATGGGATTCCTTATTCAAAATTCCGATCTACCTACGAAACAACTTTGAGCTACTATGGATTCATCAATCGCAGAGGCAGATATCCTCCCCGCGTTTTCCTCTTCGAAATTATTTGGGAAGCACACCTCAACCCTCACAACTTCACTCAACCGCAACCTCGAAAATCTCCTCCCGGGCAGTTTCTAGAAGGCACAGATATATCTACCTGAGATCCTCTTCCATGGCCCTGATAGTAATGTTTATAAATGGAAAAGTTTGGATGAGCAACAAAGATGACAAATGATTAAAGTAAATAAATAAATACTCTTTTATTCCTCATTAGTCTTCCTCGTATACAGGTTCAATGAAGATGGCTTGGCAATTCAAGGACAAAAGCTTCGGCATTCAACCTTGTGTCTTCAAGAATGAAATTATAATGGGGCTATGCTAACAAGGATGATCTTCTGATACAGTAAGTTTTTGAATGGTAGACTCGGCTTGTAATAAAGAAGAGAGCCGAAGGAAATAGTAAGAACGCATTAATGATGCAAGAAAGTCTTTCAAAGATAACACGGAAAGGCTGCCGAGAAACAAGGCAGAAAACTTGGAAATAAGTTAAACCATCAGCACTCCTTGAGACCTGCATCGGCCATTGGAACGTATTCTTTCATAGCTTTACATGATATGCATCAAGCCGAATCTCGATGTGAGGAGAAATAACATCACGATCTCCAAACTAATAAAACAGATTCAGTATGATCTTCCGGCTATGCATCCATCAGACATGACTCAGCTGCGGTGATGGAGTAGCAGTCATGCAGTAAAGAGAAAGAGGAACGTAGCGCTTGCGTTTGTCCTATTCCCGTTAATGAAACCGATCTTTGCTTTCGATTCAGATCAGCATCTACTTGGGATTATATCAAGATGCGGAAGTCGCGGAGAAGGATATAAAGCTCGTTTCACGGGCACCGAAGAGTGAGGAAGTGGAAGCATGGTGAAAGTGTATCTCAATCTCAATATGAAAATATAGTGGAGGTTGAAATCGGGGATGAAAGAGCTACAAGTCTCAAATGATCAGCTTTTTGGTGAGATGTTAAAACGTATAGAATATAAAGTATTGAACCTCGATTCCAATATGATTTAGTGGTGAAAGCATGCGAAAATTGAACAAGTTTTTGCTCTTGTCTATGTCGTGCTCAAATTGTGTCTGAGTAAGGTTATCTTCCGACAGGGTCTAGTCCAGAACAGTTCATCTCAACCTCCAACTGTATCAGTCGATGAGGGATGATCTTCGCCAATTTTGCCTGCTATCCTCACGTCTTTACAGCCTGTGTATCGTTGCATGCTTTTGGCCCTACAGCAAGAATAAAGCCTAGTTTCTAAAATGCCTAGTCTATTGTTAAATCTTTCCAATATCAGCCAGTCAGTTAAAAACCCTTGATACCATTCCAAAGACAACTTAAAAGCCCTATTCGGCAATCTAAGTGTCAATATTCAACAGATCAGGTATACTTTTAATCTATCAGTGTATCCCCATCTGCAATGCGGCTCTAGATAATATCATTTGTAAGAGTAATCGTAACACAATGACCAAAAGGCGGAGAAGATTATATTGCCAAAAAGCGACGCCACACTTGAGAAGTGGTTAATTGGGCTCACATAGTCATTCTTCAGGTCAACATCTACTGCTTTATCTGAATCAATATGACAATATGTCCCGAAAAGATAAGTTTGGTATAGGAGGCCTATGTAGGCCGATACTACGTATGACAGAAGAGAGACTGTCATTTGTAACATGTCAAAAGAGAACCCGATTCGATGTAAGAACATTTTTGGCATACAAGATCAGCATACCCCGCACTATGATATTCGAAAGGCCATATACCCCTCTCTCCATGTTACACAGTTATAATTCGGTCGATCGTTTGCATTATGTCGTTACACTTCAGCTGTACTCAGGCAGCATTGAGTAATACTGTGTTCATAACATTTTGGCTTAGTTTGTTCCATTTTGTATTTTCCTTGAAAGTTTGCGTTACGTTGTAAACACTTCAGCTGTAATTGAGCAGCAGTGGGATATATTGGGTTCGTGACATTCTGACTTGGCTTGTTCCATTTTACATAATTCAAATTCACGGCTTTGCATATCATAGTGAAGACAGTGTCTGTTTGCAGTAATATGCACTGCTGTTTATTCTACCGCACCTTCAATTCATTGACACAGCACATGCACAAGTTATAGGCAATACTGCTTTGCAGGTTGTGTCACTATTCTACATGCAAGGAAGTCTTGATGGAGAGTGCTAGTATCAGATCACCATTCTAGCAACTACAGAAAATTATAAGAAGTCCTGTGTTCTACTCCCTTCACTATGCTTCTTCGCCAAATCTTGTATACTCACTTTCGAAAACACATATTTTGTTGATTTATTGCCACTTCAACTCAACATGACGAACGCAACACAAGACTATGGCGACCTCAGAGTCACTATGACCTCAGCCTTCGAATGGGTCTGGAACGACAAGGGCAGTGGATCCTCGAAGGACATTGAAACCTACCATCCGAAAGCTCAGGGAAACTTGCGTCCTCTAGGATCTGTTGCTTTTGCTTCTTATGGTGACAGAAATGGGAAGTTTGCTGCTATCCTTGTTGGAAACAACCCGAGTTCTACAGGCAAAGCAGCAGTCGCTAGTCCCACTGGGTACGATCTAATCTGGCGTGACGAGAAGAGCGGGGGCAATTACAACGGGTCGTTCTGGAGGCCCAGAGCACCGAGTGGGTACATCGCACTTGGAGATGTATGTGAAGGATCTTGGAATACCCCTAGCACGAACAAAATTTGGTGCGTTCGTTCTGATTTGGTTCAAACCTCAAACTACTTCAGATCAAAGGTTTGGGATGATCATAACTCGGGAGCTAAGTCGGATTGTTCTGTATGGGACATTGGACTCCCTTCTGTTGGTGTGAACGGGGGCGCAAACATCCCGATCTCGTCAGAGACTTTCCGCGCCAATAATAGCTGGTCTGAGCCCAACAATAGCCTCGCACAGGTTCTCGTCCTGCCAAATCCCAAAAAGTTTGTAGAGTTCACTACTCCTCCACCATCGTTCACAAAAAACAATCTCCCTAAGGGTGGTGATATATTCAACCGCATTGATCAATGTCAAGCCACGCTCCCTTTCACTGTCTACTTCCCTCCCACGGACGCACCGAGCCTTAGAACAATCAGTTACCCATTCTGCGCTCTCACCAGGAGAATCGCTTGGTATGTTCACACGGTGCACACGAACAACAGCGGAGGTTCGATTTCCGACTCCACCACAGTGACAAAGGGTGTCAGTAAGACGCTTTCGGAGGAGATGACACACTCCGCAGGAGTCTCAATCTCTGCTTCTTTCGGCATCAAGGGGTTTGGCATGGATGTTAGTCTAAACTATCAGTTTACCTCAACCACTTCCTCCAGTTTCACCGAGTATGAGGAGACTTCGCGTACACAGCAATATACTGTTCCAGCATATGAAGCTACCATTTTCCTCAGCAAACGAATTTGGATTCAGGCCACCCGCGCAGATGGATCTATCGTCCTCAGAGAAATCAACTTCAATGCTAACGATGACATCCATCTTATCGGAGTCTCTCTTAAGTAGACGATGATATGGCTGTTTATTAGGGGGGGGGTAGCGAAATTGTGTTTTTTGGTATTCAGCATGAAGTTAAGAACCTTAGTGTTAGGTACGATGTGCAAGACCTGAGGACCTTAGGCTCGGTTATCTCCGATGGAGATAGCAGTAGAACCTCGGGCATGAAGAGAGTCATGTGACTATTCATGATCATTGCTTGGAATTGCTACTGGTGAATAAAGAAGGACTATATCAGGAAGATGTATTTCCCTGATATCTCCATATTGAATTCAAGCAGTATTTCGTATATCTAGTTACTATCTCAATACAGTCCCTACTGGACACTTGCCACTGACATAGCTCCAATGCCTTGCTTTGCGCCACCTCTGTGGCTAGTATTTATTTAATACATTCCTTCTCATGCTTGCCTTTTCCTTTCTTTTCGTCCTTCTTTTCTTCGTCCTTCTCTTCCCCTGTGAATATGGAGAACACTGCAGATACAGGTATTTCGGCACTGAGGGTGGAGGCTTTAATGTGGCTCCGAAAGTCTATAAGCAAATTATAGGTATTATAGTGCGACTGGCTTCAAAAAGACGACGGAGAAGAGTAAATGGGAGTGGGAGTTTCGGAAGGCTTTCGATATCTATGCACTGCTAAGAACGTGGGGAGATGTGGGGTAGTTACACAAACAGAATGTCACGCACCCAGCCCGATCCATGGTTTGCGAAATAATGAATGAACATGGAGAACGGAACAGATGAGGATAGAATTGACTATAACCTCATTCTTTGATTATTATGCCTTTAAAGAAGTATGGCTTATATAGCCGGTAAGCAGAAGTTCAAGATATCAGCCTGTCAGTTGAGGGCAAGAAGCTCACTGCTCGCTGACTGACTGGCTGATCTTGTGGTTTTCTTCTTCAATCATATCAACCTAAGGAATCAGTGCAGGAGAGCGAAGCTCAGGGAATCCAGAGGAAAGGGAAGCGCAAGATAAGACAATGTACAACAATAGTATGATTATAATGAGCGTTTGAAAGGTTGAAACTGTCGTTCAATATGCCGTGAGCCTCCAAATGTGCAAGAGATTCCATGGGGTAATCCCCAAATAAAGTACATCAGCATCCCAAAAGCACTTGACTTGAATACTATATGATACTCATACCAAAGCATCATGACTACCTCCCCGCTACGCTGCTTATCCCAGCAATCTATACCTAAATTCAATTAGGTCCCCATAATCTTGGCATCCCCATTCATCTCAAAGACTCTCGCACTTTTTCTTCAAATCCGCATTGTATTTCTCGAACTGGCCTTTAATAGGTTTTCCCATAAGCCAAGGCTGCATCAAGAACGAAACACCTCCAGAATATACCTCCATCTGTGTAAATGTCGTACCGCCAGGGTTGCTCTTACTCGGTTCAATGAGGAAGGAATGGAGACCTGAAACTGTCATGACAGGCGGACCTTGCCATGCAAACTTGTTTGGGGAATTTTCCTATACCGAAAAGAAAGGTTAGTCCAGAATTCGACTGTGTTGCTGTATCTGATGCTGCACTACATCGTATACAAAATGAAAAGATTATAATTACTCACGGTAATGATGGAATCAAATTCAAAGTCTTCCATTTCACAATGAAGTTTCTTTCCTACGGCAAGGTGATCGACGGGATCTAATGGTGTAATGCTCTTGATAAGTCCTTTATGCCATTCACTGACGCTAGGGAAGTCCAAAAGCTGAGACTCTGGGAGTTAGCGTTGATCAAGATTTGTGTTAGGGCTATTGTAACTGACTACTTTCCGCACGATTTCTGGAGAAGCCTTGATCTCAATTTGTGTTGTAATCATTTTGGTTGACTTGAAGATGGAGACTAAATTTTGAAAATAGACTGCGAAAAACTGGGCTTTTGAAAGTCAAAGTCAAAGATGATGTTGGATGTTGATTCATATAGCGCACTGGGGCGTTAGCTACTACTACCACCACCTACCTACCTACCTATAGCTAAGCCCTGCATTTGTGAGGCGCAGTTCTCTGGACATAACAAATCATGCTCGCTTACTCTCCAATCGTGCTATTTTGATTGTGCCATTGCATTTAGTGAAACCAATGCAACCATTAAAAGCAAGCTCCTCTGGTATTCCTTTAACATTGTTGCAAACACACTTCTTCCAAATTGTGCGTCAGAAAATTCAACTCGAGTGTTGTCAACGAGCACCAATTCAGAATGGACAATTCAGTATCAACAACCGAAAAGACACTTCAGTCAGAAATAATCAATACCTCTTCAGATAATCAAAGGCTTGAAGACACGAAAGTCGAGTCAAGCTATCAATCTAATAATGATTTTTCCATTACTAAAGATGACCCCATCATAAATGGTGATGCTGCTGCTATCGATCGCCCTGTATGCGAACTCAAAAGCGTTCTGTGGATTCTTGTAGTCGCTGCGGTTCTCTCCCCGTTCTTCCTTTTCGCACTCGATAATACCATCGTCGCTGATGTACAGCCAAAAATCGTCGAAACCCTGGGAGAAATCGAAAAGCTGCCATGGACATCGGTTGCATTTGCCTTGGGCGCTGTCAGTGTTAACTTGATCTGGTACGTGAAACCCGACGAATTTGTTTTAACCCCTTTCAGACTAACAGCCACAAAACTCTAGAGGCAAATTATATGGACAATTCAATTCGAAATTGCTCTTTATTTGTTCTATTGCAGTCTTTGAAATTGGCTCGGTCATATGTGATGCAGCGCCAACAATGAATGCTTTGATTGTTGGACGCACGATATGCGGTTTAGGTGGTTCGGGGATTTATCTCGGATGTATGAACATTCTTTCTGCACTGACTTCCGAGCAAGAAAGACCGGCGTATTTGAGCTTAGTAGGTCTCATGTGGGGACTGGGGACAGTGTAAGTATTTTTGTGGCAAATCATCACAAACGCTTCACTGACACTCTCTAGCCTGGGCCCTATCATTGGCGGCGCTTTTACAGACAGCAGTGCAACGTGGAGATGGTCGTTCTATCTCAATCTTTGCGTGGGAGGAGCAGGGACACCAGTATACTTATTCCTGCTACCTTCTCACGATCCACATCCAGGCGTCAGTCTCAAGACTCGGCTTCGCGAGATTGATTTCTTAGGCGCACTGCTGATTATTGGAGCATTTCTCTCTGTTGTGATGGCTGTATCATTTGGTGGCGTCATATATGCTTGGAATAGTGGACAAATTATTGGACTTTTTGTTTGTTTCGGTGTCCTCTGGATTCTTTTCGCAGCCCAGCAAGTCTTCTGCATCACTACCGATGAAACACGCCGTCTATTCCCGATCGAATTACTGAAATCCTACGAGCTGGTGATACTATTCGTGCTTACAGCAACTTCGATTACTGCCTGTTTTCTCCCGATCTACTTCATCCCGATCTACTTTCAATTTGCCATTAACGATTCTGCTTTGGAAGCGGCGGTACAGCTTTTGCCCTTCGTTTTCGTCCTCGTTTTCGCAGTTATTTTGAACGGAATTCTGATGGGAAAAAGCGGGTACTACATGCCATGGTACCTTGCCGGAGGAATACTTGTCACTATCGGCTCAGCGTTGATGTACACTGTAGACCTGGAATCCAGCACTAGCAGAGTCTATGGGTACAGTGTAATCTTGGCTCTTGGAACAGGATTTTTCTCTCAGGCCTCTTTCCCTGTTGCTCAAGCTAAAGTAGAGCCGCATCAACTTTCCGCAGTGACAGGATTCATTGGTTGCGCTCAAATTGGAGGTCTAGCCATCTCTCTTTCTGTAGCCAATGCGATCTTTCTCAATAAGGCAACAATGAGTATCTCTGCGGATTTGCCAGGTGTTAACCTCACAAGTGTTCGACAAGCCATTTCTGGGGCCGGAGGAGCATTTTTCGAAAGTCTCACAAAGTCCCAAAGAATTTTGGTACTAAATTCAATTGTGGACAGTATAAAGGATGTCTATATCATGATAATTGTTGCTGGGGCCCTGACCGTGATTTGCTCCATTTTCATGAAGAGAGAGAAGTTGTTTTTGGGGCCTTCAGCAGCATCTTAAATAAGCATTCGTCAGAGTGTGTGGGTAGAAGGCGTATGGCCTAAAAAACCTATGGTAATGGAGAGTTATTTAATAAATCTGTAATATTCGTTTTCATATTTGATTTATTTAGCAAATCCGAGAAATTGTCTGGTTGAGTTAGATGAAATTGGTGTATCTTAGAAACAGCAAGTATCAACCCTTTTGCTTGCAAAACCAGGCACCCTTACTTTAGCTGATTCCACCACAACGAAATACTATAAAGGTATGGCAAATAACCAAAGTCTGAAGAACAAACTTCACGAGCTACTTGTCTTTTTCACCACTCTCATTGTGGGTGTCGTAACATATGCCATCGTATTTAACATGGATACCGTGATCGACAAAATGAAGAGTTACTATAGCCCAAACGGGAATCGCTTGATCGAGCAGATGCAAAAGGAAACCGGGTCGTGGAAAGAAACACGGCGGACATTCGAGGAATTCAAACCTTCAAGTGAACGCATTGTACCAAATGAATGGTGGATCTTCATTTACTGGGCTCGTAGTATCTGCCTTCGCATGGCACCTGGAAAGAATGGATCAAAAAAAGACATTGAAGAGGTACCACAAGAAGCATCAGAAGAAATAACAAGAGAGGGGATGGCAGGAGAGGGGATGGCAGGAGAAGAAGTGGCAGGAAAAGATACTTTAAACAAAGTGTCGGAAGACATTTCAGATGAGGTAGCCTCATCAGAAATATCTCGACGATTAGCAAACTTGACGTCGAGATTGGTCTACGAAGTTGGCGGAAATTGGGAAAGAGATCAGGAGTCGTTGGTGTGACGTGCAAGAGTGCAGACGTCAAATTTCATGATTTTCGGGGGAAACTTTGGACACTACCATTTTCTTTACGTAACAATTATAGAGCAAAATCTAGTACAAAGTTTACTATCATACGAGTTGACCATTAAAACCATGAGTTATTACTGTTCACATGTATTGACCTGTTGTCAGAAGTAACTCGCACTTCATCTTCGCAATCATGGTTTAAGGTTCGACATTGATGTTCAAGATTTGAGGGGCAGTTCAAGGCTCTCAGAGGAGCAGGGTGACTAACCCACAAGCAACCAAGCTATTAACTAGGTCTATATCCCTAGATTCTACCTTCCTCACCGACCTTGATTTTTCCTATCCTAGAAACATAGTCACCATCTAAAATCTTACTAGCCACGTCCCGCACGTACATATTCTTAAAAAGACCCGTCCTCCATCCCCAGTTAAGCGCACCCCATGAGTCGACCCAACCCGCCATCTTTAGAGGCAAAAGCCTCAAGTGCTTGCACCGCGCGATTTCTACCGCGGGGTTGAGCAGGATTGTTGTTCGATGAGGTGCTAGCTCCTGTCCCAGACGTTGAATTGGGTAGTACTAAAGGGCTGCAATTTACTGGTGAATGATCACGACTGTGTGATGCATACAGCAGTATTCTTCATCATGATGTATGAATCTGGAATTGCGAGATGTAGTGAAAAGTACAACAATATAGACGTAATTGGTCAAGGTAGGCTGGTACTTGCACTAGCACTACATAGCACTACCAATGACAATTGCAATTAATGAGTTAGTGAAATTATAAACGAATATCAAGGAGAAAGTTAAACTGACGGGTTTTCCGTATACAAACGGTAAGAATATACATGTCAGCAAACCGATAATAATTTTCATGTTATTATTTTCTGCCTATTTCATCTCATCCCATTTAATCATACATCTCAGATACCAAAACCCCCTTCCGATCATCCTCAACCTCATCATAATACACATCAAATAAGCCCCCTTCCTCCCCATTTCCTTCTCTCATCACCCACCATAACAATTCACATCATCAAGATCAGATAGAGAATCAAATCCTCAATCCCTATTCGCCAAATCCATCCAGCCCATTCCTATCCATCCAACCCTAAAATACATAATATTACAAAGCGTAGAATGCTCGCCTGCTTCGTCTCGTATTTGAATGGTGTCTTTAAGTATTAATCATAAAATATGTATGTGATGCTCGCAAAAGACACAGAAACCCCCCTGCCGTAGTGCGCCATGCTTTTTCGTGAACGTGAATGGTGTGATTGAAACAAAGTAAATTAGAAAGGGGAAACATAACAAAACATGAATGTACAGGTTAGAAAAGAAGAAAAATGGTATCATGAACGGCGTAAATGGAATGAAAAATCTTAGTGCATCTGATCTATGGATTGAGAGTTACTCGGGAAAGAAAGGTATAAAATTTCAAACCCGAACTCTAATATCCCTTCTCGAATTCACGAAGGGAGGACTCCTTCCACCAGTATTTAGAGCACTTCCGGAGGGTAGCGGAGGTAAAGCACAATCTGGAGGAGGAGCTGGAGGAGCACCATGCATAAGAGCCGGCAGACTCCTTCTGTTTGAAACGATTTTTCCTGATCGAGCTCTTGGTGGACCTAGATCGGATTGATAACTTGTTTTGTAACTCAGGGTATGAGAGAGAGTTGTAAGAGCAACGGTTGAAGAATGCCGTTTGCGACGAGGAGTATTGGATAAATCCTCAGTGACAAGTGGCTGGAGGCTTGAAGCAAGCATACTTCTTGGGCGACGGTATGAACTTTGCTTGGTGGAATTCTCGGTAAGTGTTGGTAATGGCGAGCCTTGAACCGAAGATTCTTGAAGCGTTGGCAAATAATCCCATTCATTATCTCTGGTGTTTTCGAAATTTTCATCATGAGCCATTTTTGGTGAAAGTGGTCGAGGAAACTTTGATTCACATGATCCATTTGATTCCATAGGTGGCGTGTTTTGACAGGCTGGCTGCATGCTAGAATGACGACGCAAATCTGTGTTCCTAACTTCTGACGCATTATTTGATGGCATGAAACTTGAGACACGTCGAGTGGATCTTAGTTCTTTGCTTGATCGCTTTCTGATAGGAGGCCTTCCTGGGGAGCCTGATTGAATATCGACATTTGATCGTTTACCTCGTAGAACGGGTCTATGAGAAGTTTCCGGAGAGGCAACAGGTATTGAAATCCGCTTTGGTGATGTTGAATCCATTAAAGGAGATAATGGTCGAGCAACGGAAAGTGCCGTTGGAGGTCCTTTTTTGTTTCTGTTTTGAGTTTCCATGGTTGTTATACTTAATGCAGGAAGCGATGGCCGTCGTTCAAGCACTGGACTCTTTGTTGAAAATCTCTTGCTTGAGGAAACAGGTACACTGAAATTTGGAGTTGCGGATGATGGGCTTCTCATAGGTCGGGAAGGTACACCATAATTCGAGTTTCGCAAAGTTTGTTGGGGACTTAGGTGAGATGATACTTGAGGTACCCCATCCCGTAATCCTTGAAGTGCTTGTAACGATCTTCTACGCTCAACAATATCTGCAGCGTTTGGCCGCGCTCGTACTGTTTCCAAGGAAAAAGGTGGGAAATATTCCATGGTAGATGTACTATCTCGAGCTGGGGACGTTGCTGGAGATGAAACACGAGTTCGTTGATCGGACGAGCAATAAGACAATCTATTGAAACTATCCCGTAAGCCCTCTAAATTTTGGTCGTAGGAACTAGCACTATTTGTCACTGATCCGCATCCTGTAAATGGCCTAGTAGCTGCGTCATTTTGTGCTTCGTTTAATGACCACGGTGGAACGAAGCCAGGCGGTGACATCTCCTCAATGTTCTGTTCTTCCGGCTTCTGCCAAGAGGGACGACGCTCATAAGAACTTGACCAAGGTACGGTTAATTCTTCAATATTTTGCCCTTCTGATTGCTGCCAGGAAGGACGGCGATCATAAGGACTTTGTAGTGGTGAGCAAGTATTAGAAAGTTGATCTGAGCCCCTTCTTTGGACAAGATATCGATGACTTGCTTGACTCTTTAACTCTGGTGTTTTCCCTTCCGTTTTCACAGTTCCAATCTCTGTGATTTGTTTTTTGCCTCCAAGTGTTCCAATTTCTCTCCTTAATACGGCAATCCAAGAATCCATTTCTTCAGCACTGTCCAGGACAAGCAAAAGGCTAGTAGCGTTTCTCCTATAATCTGCACTTCTAAATGCGATTCTTGATAATAAAGACCTAGAATCTGAAGTTGGAACTCCATCTGCACTCATTGATTGGGACACTTGCAATACCCAATGTTTTCCCGGAATGACATCTGATGCAAAAGCCACAGATTCCTTGCCCAATTGAACCATCTTTTCAGGTAGTCGATCGAAATTGCCCTCGCCCGAGTATTGTAAAAGGTAACCAGAGCTTATTAATACGAAAATCTTTTGGGTCCATTCACCTTTCGATATTGAATCCGATTTTTGTCTCTTGTGTTTGGTTACTGTCTTCCTCTCGTTATTTCCTTGGCCTGGCCCAGTCTCGATCGTTTGTGCTATTTCATCTCGAAGGCTGGTATTCCTTTTGTGATTAGACATGCGAATAATTGCATCGGCTGACAGAGTTGAAGCAGATAGACGAGCATGCTTCACGGATTGAGGATAACTTTGGAATAACGGTGGGGGATCGAATACTGAGGTCGTGGGGCTTGTTTTTGGTGCCGGTTTGGCAGCTGTTTTTTTGTCCTTGATTGATTTAGATCTGAGGTTTAGACGCGACGGAGTCCTGGTAGCTGGTGTAGCTGGTGTAGTAGGAGTTGATGACTCGGTTACATTGCTAGCAGCAAACTTTCGAAAGAATCCATCTCCCTCAGGACTTGTGATGGGGCTCATCAGCTTTGAAGGAAGCGGCGTTGGTGATGCGAGTGGTGAGGTTGATTTTTTTTCTTCGGGAACTGGCGATGCCACATTCTTTTCAGATTTATTGCGAGAAAACATTCCTCGAAGACCGCCTTTCGACTCCTTTCGATGAAACCTTTGACTTCCCCAAGGAACCCTGCCGTCCTCTGAGATACTTGTATTTATTGGTGGTGGACGAATGCGACGACCGAGTGTGTTTGAAGAAGGTAATGGCTCCCCATTGCTACCCTTCTCTCCTAGAGAAACAATGCCTAGAAGTACTGACATTGTGGAGGGCGTATGGTTCTCCTATCCAATCTATGAGACTCTGGAAACCAGATCCCCAATGTGGCTCGGCGAGCTCAATTGGGCCGAGGTTCGATCTTTCGCAAATATTTCAAGTTCTTAGATTGAAGAGGAGGGGAATGGTAGCCTGGCGATATAGCTATTGGTGAAGTGAATCGATTTGCGACTTAGGTAGTGGTGCGGCGTATCGCACAATGGTAGTTGTATAAAGGTGAACCTTTTGTCAACATCAACAAAACAAAAGTTGTAATCGTGCCAAGAGACTACGATTGGTACAATGAGAAGGGATAGTGAATTTTGCGAATTTTTATGATCGATTCAGGCATTATTATATGAGGGGTGGATCTCAATCGAGCTGGTGGGATGAGATGCTTTCGGATGAGTGAGGGAAGGACGATATATCAATCCAATTCCTAGATCCTATGGTTATATTGGAAAACTCAATACACAATGAAATATCGTAAAGGCATCTAAAGGAAGGAATGCAACGCAATGAATGACGATAGAAACAAAACAAAATAAGAGAGAGTGAGGGCACAAATGGAGTGAAGGAGTGTTACTGGGTAGAAGACTAGAAGTGAAGGAAAGGACTGTAAGGAAAAACAAGACTTCTCTATCAGCCAAGTCCACGCAGTAGGCAAGGCCTTTACTAGGGTACTAATGATAGATACTAGGTACGTAGGCTTCACGCTCCACATAGCGCTCAAAGACCGAACTGGCTGAATAGTTTTGAAGGAGAGATTTTCACCCGTTGTCATTTCCGTAGTATTTCTCTCTATAAGTCTAAACATAGGTAAACAAGATAATGGGGTTATTGTTTAGACCGCTTGACTTCAATTTCCTAAAATGTTACTGGATGCCGGTTAAATAATTGGAACCATAGAAGCGTAAGATGTTCGCTCTAGCAATTAACCTTGATATTAACTTGTTAGGGGGAGGGAGGGTCTCAACCGAACCAAGTACAAAATGAACAGGGTCCCTTGACTTCTGACTGGGGACGCACGGGTTGCCCCAGTTTGAGATTGATAAGTTTGAGATGAATTCGAACAAGTCCTTTGTTTTTATTTTTCTCTTGAAGATGTTTGGGTGAGTACCGGTAATGGATGAGTGAATGAGTGAATGTAGTGGATAGAATAGTGCAATAATTTGTGTCAAAATTGTCCACCTCCGGGTTACACAAAGCCCTAAAGACGGTATCCTAATAAGTCTGGGAGTCTGCCCAATTATTGTCTATTTGCTGATCTCTCTGGAAACGGCCTTTGAAAATGGAGCCCATCAGGCCTCGGTAATAATAAAGTGGAACGAAGATTCGTCGAAGAAGCAAAAGTTCCTGCATAAAAGCTGTCGATGATCCTGCAAGGTTAATCCTACCGACATCGTAAAAAAATATAGTGAGTCGTGACAGGAATGCCAGCCGGAGACAACTTCGCTTGCTTTCAAAGTCTGTCATAATCTTTTCGTAGCACGGTAGTAGTCCATATATTTTGAGACTCGTTGCTAGAAGAGTGAAAAAAAAAAGGTTTGAGGCCGTTAGAGTCCTCATCTAAGTTAGTATGAGGAAAAGAAACCCACTCACTACTGTCCACTTCAAGATTCTAGTGTAATAATAGCTCAATAGATTCATCGTTCTTCGATTGATTGAGTGAGTGAGTGAGTGATGTGATTACTAGGTAGTACGAAGGACTTCAATCATGAAGGGGGTAAACGATGCGAAAAAAAAAAAACATCAACAAAGGCAATTTGCCATGTAAATTTGTGAATCCTCAGGGGTAGTCTTCCACCAGTAGTCCAGGAAGGTTTCTTATCCGTGTTTTTGATTTGAGTTGATGCCCCGTGATGGCACTTGATGGGGTTGATCAAAAAGTCGGATGAGAAAGGTCCGTCATTACCATTCGTATCTGTCACAGGTACGAAGTACACCACATACTGTACCGGTAATGATGATATTCAATCTGGAAATAAGAGAGACGGCACAGAAGTTAGTTGCAGTTGCAGGCTTGCAGACTTTCAGCATGAGCGGGACTCGGGAGTCGGGAGGGAGTTGATGGGAATTTAGTGCAAAGGAGCGTGGGAGAGGAATACAAGTAATACGAGTTACCGACCGGATAAACAATTTGGGAACAGAAACGAGGCGGACTTTCTTCTGCTATCAAGAACGCGCATTTTTGACAAACTTTTGTATTGAAACACGATGATCATGATGAAAGATTGACCCAAGACGATAGAATTGATGTTATCTTGAAGGAAGGGCAGAAACTGTAGTAGGAGAAGTAATGTACTTCGTACGACAAATCACAACATTCTTGATCACGTGGAACGCTATTTTGTGATTTCCTTAAATTACACTTGTAACATCCGCGTTGATCGCGTCAACCCCTCACCAAGTCAATATTTCACACTTTGAACAAAACTTCACTTCAAAATGTCTCGAGCTAGTGTATCATCTGCAAGACCTCTTTCTCTTACCGAAGAGCTTGAAAAATTGGAGCAATCTATTACTTTGACTCTCCAAGGCAAGATTCATCTCTCACCCTCAACATCGTTTGTTTACTAACACATTCTCAGAAATTGATCATAACTTTAGTCGAGCACATCGAATTGTTACTACAAGTATTCTACCCGTTGTTGAACAATATGCGAATCATTCAAATGCAGTGTGGGAAGGGTCCAAGGTTGGTGGCTATCTATAAAACTCTTGAGATGCAACTAATAGCGGGGTAGTTTTGGAAACAATTTTTCGAAGCCAGTGCCAATGTCTCATTACTCCAAGTAGAACAACAGAAGGATGAAGATGATGTTTCATATGCTCAGTCTCATGAAGAACAAAGCCAGTATACAGCATCGCACATTGATGATGAGACTATCCGAACAGAAGATGATGGGCATCATTCTTATGATCAGGATGATTCCATGCTTGAAGACAATGATATCAGCGGTAGTACCCCTCGAGCTCCACCACCACGAAAGGATAAAGAACCACAATTTGCAGACTTCTCGTCTCCATACGAGGACCTGAGGAAGGAATTCAAAGGGACGACTTTACAAGATGAAGAGGATGATACCCAATTACCAAGTACGCCTGGAGCCAAGCAAAGAATACCGGACATGTCAATGCTACCAGACTCATCTCCATTTGACCCAACATCATATCGAATAGATCCGACTTTATATGATCTGCCATCAACAACCCAGACATATATACCATCAACAGCCCAGAAGACGAAAGATCCTCAATATCTTAAAATGCTGGAGAAGAATTATCGAATCCAAGCTACGCCCCTTACAAACAGGAAAGAGAAGAAAACACCTGCGAACAAACCCTCATGGCGAGATAATAATTCACCGTTATCTTCACCACCAGCTGTAGCACCTCAATTACACGCCGATTTATTCAGCTCGCCGATTAGACAACCACATAAGCCGAATGCACCACGAACTCCAGGAGTGAGTGTTCAAACTCCCGCGAAAGGAAAGTCAAAGGATATTTTTGCGAGATCTATCAAGAAAGAGAAAGACGAGATCACATGGGAAAGTGACAGTGATGAGGATGCGGAGGACATTTATAAGGAACTTGGAATGAGTCCTCCAAAAACCATTCAATTTTCCTTTCCACAATCAAGATTACTACAAACTCCTGGTAGGGTTATGCTATAAGTCGACTTTATTAACAACACTAGCTAATGCGTAGACAGCACGAGACGCAAGCAAAAGAATCGTTGAAGACCTGCTGGCCACTGCTGGAGCGGGTTTTGACAATACGGATGAATTGGATTATAGTCCAAGTCTAGTTGCGATGAAAGATGATTTTGACGATAGTTTTTAAAAAAAAAAACTCCGAACTATGTATTAGAAACCTCATGAGGTATGAAAACTCAAGAAATTAATTCCCAGGATCAACTGAGAGCTCCTCAAACACCGTCTTCCCATATATCCATGCCCATCTGGAAAAGTCTCTTTTCATGAGTATCTGGATATTGAGCCCAAACACTACCAGCATATCGCCAATAAGAAGGCGCCGCCAAGACCAACATCGAAAGATATACTACATCATGATCATGAAATCCCAAAGCCAAATATCCCATGTGCAAAAAAACCATCCCAGCAAAAAGACAATCCAAAAGACAACTATGATTACCTCCTAGCCATAATTTGATATGTCTCTGCCAATGCTTGCCTCGCTACCAATTCAGTCAAAGTCAGCCTTCTATTTCTTTCCTTCACGGCGTCATATCAGGCTTTGGGATCAAACGTACGTGTCTTCTCCTTCGAATTGAAGGGCATCGAAGAGGTAGTAGAAGCAGAAATCTTATTCGACTTTGCTTCTTCCCTCTTCAAATATTCCTTATAGGAAAGCTTGGCTTTGAGCGTACTGAGTGGATGCTTCAAGAGGGATATGGTAGAGGTAGTGCTGTAGAGGGACGATGTATCGTTTGCGGGCGTCGAGGTTCTGGTGGTGTCCATGGATTTCTTGGGGGAGGAAGAGGTGGCAGTATAGGATTTGGAGGTGGAGTAGGAGACGGGTGGTGCTTTTGGAGGCTTGGGGGAGGATGGGTGGAAGATCGTGGGTGGTTTTTCGTTGGGGAAGCCTGGGGCTGTTAGATGGGATTGTTGGAATGTAGGGGGAGACATACGGGAAGGTGGGAAAGCTGGGAATCCGACAGGCATTTTTATGGATGTGGTGTGGTTGATGTTCGGGAGGTTGTTGTTGGTAAAATCTTGAAGGTGTTTAGAGAAGAGGGGTCAATATCGAGGATAACAGTATTACTATTGTGTGTGTAGATGTATCTTATATCTAAATGATGATGATGATAATGAAGAAAGCAAGAACCCTTCAAAATCGAGGCATCCCTCTCTATATATATCCAAACCCATCCCATACAATCCACATAAACCAAACAACCTCAATCCATCCACCTCCAAAAAATCCAAACAAAAAGCCATACAAAACAGTCATCCAACCCATCCGCCACATGCAAGCTCCGCCACTAAGCAAGCAAAATGCAGCATTCTCTCGGAGAAAAAAAAACTCTTACCAACAAACCTTCCTTAACTTGGACGCATGTCGAATATCAAAGATGCCATGTCGTGGATCCCCAAATTTTCTCAGGACTAGTTTGGAACAAGGCTGAAGTGAGTACTCGTGTATGAAGGGTCGGAGTTCGCTTATCCCCCCCCATACATTACTCGAACTCCGTTATGGTTTCGTTGCTGGAGTCATTATAGGCTGGCTGTAATTATTGTGGGGGTGAGGCCGGATGAGTCAGATTTGGATGCCGGTGAGGTGGTGGAGTGGGTTGGGATGGAATGGAATGGGTACTCGGGGAGATGTTTTGAGGTTGGAGGGTTTGCTAAGATTATTACGGTATGGATCTAATACAAACCTAAATACCTATCAATACCAATAGAACGCGAAAGCTTATTGCGAATTGAAGGATTTTCAATCGGCAGTAGGTTAATTCTTGGCTGCTGGTCTGCTGCCTAAGTTCTAGTCCTTTCTCCAACGGCTGTCTGTGCTTGCTTGCATCTACGAATACCAACGGCACCTAGAGACTAAACAATCTCTCGTAATGAACTACGAATGTGCACGCGTATATATGCCGGCATCAGAAATATCAAGGTGTTTGTTGGCTGGGACAACGAGATGGATAAGGTTAAACTTTACCGAACTGGTGAGATGGATCGGAATAGGGTTGTCATTCACAACCACACTTTTGGAATCCAAAATGAAATATGAAATAAGAACATGGTGCGATATTGGAAGACTCATCAAGTTCCAGAATCCAACTTCAGAATTCTATTGATATACCTAACTGACATTGTTGTACGATTCCACCCTAAAGCCCAAGCGGAAAAAAAGAGTCATCATCATTTCATTGATATCCGATTGGCCAATCAGCATAGCCAATTCATACACCGAGCATTATAATGCGGTGATGAGGAAAGAGTCATAGTTATGGATATGATCAGCAAAGTAAACACCATGGAGGAATCGACCACTAGGAGCTCTCCCGAGTATGCGACGGGATGGTGTTGAACCCTTTTGCGCCCTGGTGTTGAAGATAGTAAGTTACATGCATCGTTTGAGTGAGCCAAGTGGCTTGCAAATCATTGGATTTCGGGTATGGATGATGAATATCTAGCAAGAATAGAGTTAGTACGGGTCAAACACTTAATATCCTATATCCTTCAACCTTCCCCAGGAGTCAGGACCGTCATCAACTTCGGACATCTTTATTCTTCAAGAGGAAAAGAGTCATTGCAAGTGCAAGCTAGACCACCTACCTATCCATCCATCCACCTATTCTTCCTCCTATACAACCCACGCTCCCATGAGAGAGACTCCTCTGGGAAGCCGAGGGAAATTTATATTTATATATATATATATCTAAAGATCAAACATTGAGTTTTGATCACTCACTCACTGCTTATATGTAGTTGTGCCATATTAACTGTGTGGAAAATCAATGACGGGATCAATGACGGGGTGGACGGACATCATGAAGGAGGAGTGTTTCTTGGGAACGAGGAGTAGATTGGTATGATATATGTATGTATAGAAACATGAGAGGGGAATACTGTTTGGAGATATAACCTATACCGCACACCATCACACACCGATATCATGACGCAGAAAATACACAACAAATCCCCATGCAAACTCCCCCTTTCCCCGTTCCCTTTCCCCTTTCCCTTTCCCCTTTCCCTTTCCCCTTTCCCTTTCCCCTTTCCCTTTCCCTTTCCCCTTTCCCCTTTCCCCCTTCCTTTCCACGCCTCAAATACCAAGCACAACTACTCCACCCTCACTACAAAGAAAACCAACACACCACAGCTATCCGCAGGTAAAGAATACATAAAATCAAACTCCAACCTGCATCTCTCTTTCCCCACTCCAAAACCCATCCGCAATATCTACCATGTCTACAATATAAATTTCCAAAATTCCAATATCCTCACCCGCAGAATCCAATGCCCATCCATCCATCCACCCATCCACCCACCATTCTTCAGTTTCAAACACAACCATAATTCCCAAGACAATAAAACTTAGTACTTACAATACCCACCCCATATCCTCCTTCGAAGATGATGCGATTTGGGAATTATATGGTTAGTCGGGGTATGCAATAGCGCGGGTTAGCCGATCCGATACTAGGTAGGTAAATAATTTAACGCTCCTGGGCATTTCCATCTTCTGAACTATTGGCATTAATTGCAACCTTCCAGCCCAATTCTCCTCGCCGCCACGCCTCCTCACCTCCACGCCTCCTCACCTCCTCCCCTCCTCGCCTTTGCTCTGCTCTCCACCATCCATTCCTATACTTAACTTTACAACTTTACAGCTTCATAATTTGCACTCCCTATCCCCCCATCCCCATCCCTATCCCCATCCCCATATATTATTCCTGCATCTCTCCACCTACCCCTTCGCCAGCCCACCCAAAGCTAAACCAATCTATTCATCTATCCCCTCACTCCTCACCCCTCACCC
>NGKJ01000032.1:211894-250797 GCA_002162495.1 Myriosclerotinia curreyana | reverse complement strand
GGGGTCGCTGTTCAATGCAATTTACAATTGCAATCAAAGAAGATGGATATGGAAGTCAATGTTTGAAAGATATCAATATCAATCTAACTCTAAGACTGAGAGACTGATTATCTTTGCCAGAAGATACTTGTGCGATGCGACGACAAGTAAAATATAAAAAAGAAAGAAAGAAAGAAAGTATCAAGAAGAATTAGAATTGGAATTGGAATTGGAGTACTAATTTAGTAGTAGTAGTAGGGGAGTGGGAGACTGGAGTGGGAAAGTCGGGAATTCTTAATTATTATCAATTTTATTTATTATTTTTATTATTTTTATTATTTTTATTATTACTATCACCTATCACCTTAAGGGAAAGGATCCGAAATTTGATTAGCTAAGTCCACCAATCCAACCAATAATGTTACTCATTTGTTACTCGTTACTTTTGACTAAGGAACTTCCAGGACTAGGTATTATTTAAATTGAAAATCGGGTGAATGATAGAAAGGCCAAGAATTAGACATTTATTAAAAAAGGTAAAAGTAAATGAAAAAAAAAAAAGTAAAAAAAGAAAAGCTAATGATATTTTGAGGTTAGAAAATGTCATCTATCAATATTATTGGTGGCGCTATAAAACTTGATAAAAGAAAAGGATATCGGATATATGGGAAATGAGACCTCCGGTATGAATATTGAATACCTAGGTACTTTGAGAGGAGCCGAAGGGGGCCGAAGGGGGAGAGAGAGAGAAGGAGATAATGATCACAACTCGGAAGATATGGGAAGTAATAAATAGGAGGAGTGAGAGAGTGTGTGTACGCAGTACCGGTACTGTACGTAGTACTTTGTAACAATTCAACTTACTCTACTAGTAGTAGTAACTAGCATCTAGGCGAGTACGGAGAGAGGAGAGAGGAGAGAGGAGAGAGAGTACTTGAGGTATATTATTATTATTATTATTAATAGACTGTGTTATTATCTTATTATTATTATTATTATCATCATCATCATCATCTAGACGTCATATATATTTACTATTATTGACTCATGTACCCAAGTTATATTATTCAAGCAAGTTCACAGACAGGCACATATTAATGGTGGTTGGTCCACCCCTCTCGCTCTCATTCACTCATGCCTCGTACCTTGCTGATAATCTCTGTGCGACGATGTATGGTCACTGGTAACCCTTATGCTTTTTCTACCGAATACGGAGTACATATTACCCACCTATGTAACTCATACCTTCACTTTGAATGTTTACTTGCGTAGGACTCAGTAGTAATGTCCATTTCTAGACCAATATAAATCCCCAAGGGTCTCAATGGATGCTCGGCATAGTCATGAACCTCTGTTTCTGATATTATTATTAAAATATTAAATGAGATCCTTCAATTTGTGGTGAGTTGCACTATAAAGGCCAACCTGGTGGCTGTTATTATTCACTACCAACAGATCTAAGTCTTGGCAGCCCCCTATTCTCACAATTTCATAATCGCTTCAAGAAGTTTATAGCCAAAAAAGTCATCATCGACCTTCTTAACCTATTCTCGGGAAATATTCTCACATCAGCTCAATCTAAAGCTCCTCAATCTAAAGCTCCACAGTCAACCAACCTAATCTGAATCAACTTCTCAGATCACCTCATAAATAATCAAAATGAACATACCTACCGACTCGGTACTGGTACTGGTACATCGCTGACCCAACCTCAGCCCAACAACGTTATTTATCAAATGGTACGGAGTATGTATTCATATTGGGTGATAACAGTGGGGAAATATGCATTGGCCAATAACTATCCATCAATCTCTCCAAACCATTAGGATTGAGCGCCTCATCTCCATTCAGGACCCCCTTTCTTCTCCTCAAAGCAGTTTTTAAATGGCAAAGCTTATTCCATTTTGCTTCAGCTGAATTGTTGATGATCCCTATTTTGTGTGTGCTCTGCTTTATTATGATACCTTACCTCTCAACTCTTCAATATCCAGACCGGAAAATCAAGCTAGAACCTCATCTAAAGTACTACCTGAGCCGTTTCCCACAAACTAGCCTTATGTTCCCCGGGAGAGGAGAAGGGTAGACTCCCCTGTCTACATCTGCCGTATTAGTCAAAGATCCATGGTCTCTTTAGTGAGAGCTTCTGGACTTCGTCTTGGTGAAATCTATCGTAATCCTCGTTTTCAATGGCATCCTACGCTGGCCAAATGCACTCGGTGGCGGTAGTTGTTATTACAGTTCCATTGATTGTTATACCATTGGACTATGCTTTTTTTTTTGAAATCACAATCTGTGTTTGTATACTCCAAACAAGATGTCGAGAGGAATACCGGTACCCACCTATAAAATGCAACACCACTCGTCTTGGAATTCATCACTATATAATTCATCGCAACCCCAACTCTGTCAATACTTTTACCTTGGTTGCCGAGACACAAAAGGGCATCTACATTTATTCAATCATTCTGTCCACTCGATCCTCATCTTTCACCCTCACCCTTTCACCCTTTCCATCTTCCCTCTCACTGCATACCTCACCACCCAATTCCACTTCGACAATGCGCAACACTTTAAAAACAAAAGCCATGATATATTCCAACTTAAAGCTACTTCCACCACATACGACCATAGACTGAAGAGAATTGGGCATCCCGTCCGCTCTGCCATACACAAGCTTCAGATCGGTGGATTAGTAGTTGGGTGGGTGACCACCAGCGAATCCCCACTGTTGTATGTTGTCCCACTTTTTTGCTTTCATCTTGTCTCTATCGAAGTTGGATGTTCACTCACGACTCCATCTCCGCGCATGCAATCTGGAATTTATCTATTGTAAAGGTATTCGGCATGTCACTGAAAGGTATCCGCAGAGTCATATCCGGGGTTTGACGGACCTTGAAAGCTTCATAGATTCGTCCGATGTTGGAAAAGCAAAATCATTTTTGGGCACGGGAAAGGAGAGATGAACATCCCACACTCTGAAAACATTAGTTCTACACTACGGCAGTAGATTTACATGATGATAATATCGAGAAGCCAAACCCTTTGGATGAAAGACGTATGTTTTGCCGCACATCTATATATGATATCCAAGACTCGGAGGAACGTGAAAAAATAACAGAGCAAGTGCAGATATCGCCCCGAACGAAGGCAGAAATTTAAGGCATGGAGAAGATAGATATAGGTCATGTTTTGTTGAAACCATGTATGGCTCTATCATCTCATTATGCTCTCACTCATCGGCTTCTCGTTCATTCCCTGGTACTATTTCCTCAATATTTCCTCACTACGCATCTCCAAATCCCCAATCTCTATACTTCTGCCCCCTTCCCTTCTTCGTCGCCCCTAAAATCAAGCCCAAACCAACACACACTTACACGCTTACACCCACCAACCTCATCACAATGCTTCAACACAGCAGTACCCCAATAATATCAACAACACTAACATCACCAAGAAAACAACTTCATCCCTATAGTTTAAACATCTACATCCAATAGTTACAAAGTAAGAGAGTTACATATATACTTATGTGATAGAAATCCCCAACTCCCAACTCCCAACTTCCAACTTCCAACTTCCAACTCTCATCCCCCAACCCACCAAGTCACACAAACGCAAACGCAAACACAAACCCCAAACGAAACGAAACGAAACGAAACGAAACGAAAACGGAGTAAATCCAAGATGATTCCAAGCCGGACTCCCACATCCAGATCCAGATCCAGACCAGATCCAGACCAGACCAGACCAGATCAGATCAGATCAGATCCATACACTTACGACCTCCAATGCAAGCCTCGATTCTTGATTCCATTGTAAAATAAGCTACAAAATTACAAAATCACAATAAATACCCAATATACCTACACATATTATACACATACCGCACCATAATAATCTTAACACATCACAAAACACAATTATATTAAAGACTAATTTGCTTTTAAAGTCGTTTCGCGAAGAGATTCCCTAATACTTCTTTCTATCACTTTTGTGACTATTCCCATAACAAATTGCAAGGAAATGATATAATGTGATATGAAATTGGAGATGTGGAATCGAGTTTAGATAATGAGATTTCTTGGGTATGAATGGTATGAATGGTATGAATGGTATGAATGGTATGAATGGTATGAATGGTATGAATAGCAATAAAAATAAGACATGAAGATAGTTTATGGCTACATGATGCTAGATCTCGAGTACCTTCGTAGCTTTTGGCAATAAAGATCTACGAGTCGTTGTGCTTTTGAGTATCCGGATGTAGTACGCTTGCGGTTTAGTTTATGGGATGCCGCCCATTCATGATGTATTCCTTGATTTAGAACTTTTGATATGGTACCCAAGAAGCAACTGCATTTCTCCCTACATCACCACACGCCTCTCTTCCACCCAACAACCCCATCCCTCTTGACCTAATTTTCCACCTCCCCCCCCTTCACCATCCACTCCCCCCAACTCCCCTCAAACTCGCCCGCCTTCCTCCAGCCATTAACCCTCGCAATCTCCGCCGCGGCCCTCGACCGCACCCCCGATTTACAATAAAAAATACACGTATCGCCCTTCGCGGGCCTCGCAAACTCAAATCGATCTTCAAACTCCTCGTTGCTGATACTGAATGCGTCGGGATGGGTGGTGATGGAGATATTGAGGGCCGTGGGTATGCGACCGAATAGTTGGAGTTCGAACGGGTCCCGCACGTCGATTATGTGGGTGGTGGGGCGGGTGGAGAGAGGGGTCGAGGAGATGGTTTGGATCTGTGAGGAGGGGGGTGGGGTTAGTTGATGGTTTGGGAGTGAGTGAGAGGGGAGGGGAAGAAGGGGGAGACGGACTTCTTCGAATGTGTATTTTTTTGGTTGACCCTCTTCATTTTTCTGCGAGTAAGTCCTAACTTGTCCAACCTCTCTAACCCGTCCACTCTTCAACCCACCATCCCTCATCCAAGCACAAACATTACTACGACCACTTCCTAACAAATGCGATTGCGAATAACATCTCGCATCAGAAACACCCCAGCGCGCCCGTGTTGCGCGGAGTGATGCGCGGACTAACATGCTTGATGCTCGAGGGGTAGACATAGACATGTTTTCGTCTATGTGTTTGAATTTGTTTCTGCCCAGTCTATATCCTATTATTTTCTTATGATGCGTGCCTCGAGATTGGCGAATGTGAGGTAGATTCAAGGTTGAATATATCAATTGGGAGCTTTGAGTATTGGTGGTTTGTGAGATGAGAGGGGATGTTAACGAAATGGGGTGAATGAAATGTTACCCCGGGTTTAGGCAGGTGGATCTAGCGATCCTTGTTTGATTGATGTCATGTTCATGTATGAAACAAATAATAAATATATTTCAACCAAAGCAAAAGAGACGAGAAAAGATAATGAACAATATTTTAGCTATATCCAATTTAGATTTTCTCGGAAATTCTCCGTCCACAGGAAAATATCCAAGCCTTACAATTATTCCATCAAACATTTAGCTCACCGGGAGCTATAATGAAGGGGAACAAAACTACTCGAGACATATTATGCCACAGATTACATAGGGCTTCATCAGTTAGACAAGATGCATAATTCCGCCGAATATTGATATATTAGAATTTCAACGGATACTTCAAGGTTGAAGAAAGTCACAATACACACGCTTATGGTGGGAATGGAATTCAACAGGAACGAAAGTTCAGATAAGCAACCATGTTACCAGGTATATTGTACATGATAATGGGTATCGATCTATTTGTTTGATTTCGGAAAGAACTTTACGCCCTGAAAATAACCTTCTGCTCTCTTAATCCGGACCAGCCTTCACTTCATATCTCCTTTACCCCCTTCAATCAAAAAGTCATAAGCATACAGAATCCTCCAACCCTTAGAACAACATCCTACTTGGATCAGCCTCCTTAGCTGGCTCATCAGTAGGTTTCTTAGCCACTGGACTTCCATGCGCAAAAAACAACACCTTGATAGCAATCGCCAAACCCGCATGTAGAACAACTACCAAGATAAGTAGTATTTTACTGGTCTGTTTATCCGTAGCGCTGAGGACTGGATATAAGTTCCTAAGAAGGAAGGCAACGCTCAACCCAAATCCAACTCCTACAAATACCCAATTCATGATTGTAAGGGAGGACCAGGATACCAATGCGACGGGAATCCATACAAGGTTAGAATAGCCGTAGAGCGCGGCGCATTCGAGAAGATTGGCAGATTCGCTGCCAAAGTATTTAAGGGCTAGGAAGAGAAGAATTGGGATTATGAATGTGTAGCCATAGATTAGACCTGCGGCGCCTGTTGAGGAATCGAATTAGTATTGTGTTCATCCTCACTGTCCATCATTTCGCCTCTATCTCCAAACAAGTGTGAGATGATTGAAAGAACCTACCACTCAGCAATCCAAAATCATACGCAAACCTCCCCTCACCCCTCTCTGCCAAATACAAACTAACCGTCCCTCCCATGAATAGAATGAAGATAACCGTCGTAGCAATCCAAAACGGACCATACAAATCTGGATTTCCCTCCAACACATCCAAGAAGTTGGCGCGAGGATATAGCGCAGCCCAACATCGTGCTAGAACAGATGAAGTATCAACATCAAAGAACTGGGAATAAAACTGTAGGGACCAGAGGTAACGTTTCGAGCTACTGGGACCGCCAGAAGTGGCTGGGGCAGGGAGACCTGGTGATGTAGGTTTATTGCGTGAGGAGGAGGGATTGGTTTCGAAGTTCGAGTTGTGGAAGGAGAGATCTTCTTGAAGATCCGTGTGGCCTAGGTCACCCTGTGTTTGTTAGTATTAGATGCGATTTTGGAGGTTGGGATTGAGGCATGAGTCCTGGTGAGAAGTAAAGCTGGACAGGACGTACTTCTTCATCTACATCGACAACGACATCATATCCGGCACCCGACATTTTCGATTTGCTGCAATTAGAAAGATTAGAATATCGCTGGAAGTGTTGCGTGCGTGCGTAGTGTTGTAGGTAGCTTGGGACAGCTTGCGAATCTGGAGATAGGTGTGCTAGCGATGCAGGTGGAAATTATCCTTGTAAGGCGAGCATTTATTCCGCTGATTAGATAAGACGATATCAGAATGTTCATAAATGCTCAATGATGATGGTTTTTGTCGATTTTTCTTGTAACGAGACACCTTTCAGATGTTGTAGAACATGAGAATCACTCAGATACAGCTACTTGGATAATGATATTATTGTTCCAGTGAATCTTTCGGGCTTAACCATCTCACAGCTTTAACAACCGCCAAACGCATGGAATACAATCAAAAGAATATTTCAACCTACTAATCTCCAATCAAAGTACAAGGTAAACATCGTTCAAACGGATCCAGATCATTGAATATGAATAGCCAAAATCTGCTCCGCTCTGCTCTTCCTACCAGTGAGCAAATGAAAAGTCTAGTTCATCATTCATATTTCACACGAAGAACCCGTTTCTGGAGCGCAGCCCAAATCCACGAGTTCACTTATAAGGAGTCTGTGTACCAACCAGATAGGACAGACGAATCTTCTAAATCTGCTTTGAATTTCCGTTATCCGTAGGATAGGTCGCCTCGAAATTATTGTGACCAAGAGGGCAATGACTGGGAACATCGGCCGCCATAGTGGTCATCTTTTGCCGTGAAACGGAAGAGGTGCGATATCGTAAAGTAGTGCCACTGAATTCGTGCCCAAATCAACGAAAGACTCATCTACCTATGTTGATGTGCAGCCAACTATCCTCCTATATTAACTCAAAGCCCAGAATTGAAACCAAAAGTCGAAATCAGTTAGTTCGCAATGGTAATACACAAGCACTTCAATTCCAACTGCATATCAGAACGTGTTCATGATGGTATTTGTAATTGGTGTGCTGAATAATCGTTTCATTGCTTCATTTGCCTCATGCTATTGTTCTCAAATACAGAGCCGGCCATGCAAATAATCCATCGATACATCCGCGCACCAATTCTCCCTTCCACAATCTCCCTGTGAACCCAAACGCCATGAGAGCGAAACATTTACTTGAGCTTCTTCTTTGGGCGGAGTTGGTTGGTGTGTCCGCACTTCTTCTTTCTGCAGTTGGTAGCACGGGGAGGGAGACGGGCCTAAATTTGTTGATTAGTATTTTGTTGCTAGATGAGGGTGAAGGAAACTAAGACGTACGTAGCACTTTCGGCAGATCATCTTTTCGCAGTTGAACTTGGAGGCAAGGGCCTTGAGAGATGGCTCAATGATACCACCACGAAGACGGAGGACCAAGTGGAGGGTGGATTCCTGTGAAAAAATAATATCAATCAGCCATTCCCGAAATTTCCATCCAACTCTCAATCTTGTTGAACCTCATAACCCATCTCAATCTCAGTCGCATTCGCAATCGCAATAAGACCAGCTTTATCTCAACTCTTTAACCTAATCCGGACTATAGAATATTCGTACCTTTTGGATGTTGTAATCTGAGAGAGTACGTCCGTCCTCCAATTGCTTTCCAGCGAAGATCAAACGTTGTTGATCGGGAGGAATTCCCTCCTTGTCCTGGATCTTGGACTTGACATTGTCGATGGTGTCGGAGGACTCGACCTCAAGGGTGATGGTCTTGCCCGTAAGGGTCTTGACGAAGCTATTACATTATCATCAGCTTATTATCCTCCAATTCGTACATCTAATATCGCAAGTAATTCTCGAAATCGAATAATCTTTTGGAAAGTGGTGATAATGATGGAATCTCGTTGGGTCTCTTACATCTGCACTAAAAACGCAAATAAAATCAGTAACTGCTCACAAACATTCTATATGGCCGTATGAGTAGTATAACTTACTGGTTGCTTAGGTTCTTCGTTGTCGTTATTGTCGTGGAATCTACAAGACTTCAAAGGTCAATTTTTGCAAGCCCTGAACTGATGTTGTAGTGGGCTCGCTTCCAGACCCTAGCGTATTGACCACGTGACGTATAAGAAGTTCATAATCAATCCTCGAATTTTAGGCTATACGTACCTAGCTATCAAGGTCGCCCTCGGGAAGTTGAAAAATATTGTTATATTTGAGTGTTTTCTCTGGGTACTGGGTATCTATAATAAATGCTAAAC
The DNA here is from genome assembly GCA_002162495.1 of Myriosclerotinia curreyana. NCBI lineage: Eukaryota > Fungi > Ascomycota > Leotiomycetes > Helotiales > Sclerotiniaceae > Myriosclerotinia > Myriosclerotinia curreyana. The sequence continues at coordinate 241,740 of NGKJ01000032.1, read as the reverse complement.
GCCGATGAACCCTTTCTTTTGACCAAGATTATCCCTCAATATCCTAATATCCCAATATCCGAACTAATCTAATCCAAAATCATTACTTCCACAATTGCTGCAAACCAAAGAAAATAAATCCTGATTTACTCATTCATAGGAGAATCATTATCTCTCTCTTCATTCTCATTCTCATAGTTTTCCTCTTCCTCGTCTCCGTTGTATTTCGGCTCCTCTTCCATCTCCTCCAGCCCTGGCCCATCCTCTTCCTTGTCATCCTTGTGTTCTTCCTGTTCTAGTATATCTCTCCTCCGCTCATCCAACATCCATTTCTCCAATTGAACCTCCGTAATAAAAACTCCATTTACTAATATTTGAAGAGATGTCCCGATATTTCTGGCTATACTATGGTTAGTTGAAGCTTCAAGTCTGATGACCAGAACTTACCAGCAATCTCATAAAAAGCCTTAGCGTTTTCAGATAAATCATCAATCCTTCGGTATCTTCTATACATTTCGCCTGGACGAAGGACATCCTCAGATTCTTCATCATCCATACGAGCTACTGGCTTTTGAAGGGTCAACGTTTTATGAATCTCTTTTGCCCGGCTGATGGGATCCGGATCAATTATTCCCACTGTCATCTCAGGTAAGATATCCGGCAAGGGGAAAAGCTCCAGAATCTGCTCAGGAACTGTTCGACATCTCAGTAAGAAAAATATACAAAAGGTATGGTGTGTCCTTACCTTTGTGATCTCTGTCATCGATCCAAGTTTTGTGATACCAATTCATCCAATCATCCATCTGTGCTTCCGTCATTTTGGACACATCTGTATCTGTGATTTTGATCTCGTCTCCACGCTTCAATCCTTCACTAGGTTCTTCATTCATGATGCTTCGCCATTTGGTCCAGTTTATTTTCGCTGCTGTAGGATCCAGATGGTTTTCGGGATAACGGATAACGTCATCGAATGGCTGACTGAGTTTTGTAGCAATAATTATCAGACTAACGAGTTGATACTCTGGATACCCAGTTGTTCCATGGAGACGCTTGTTATGGATTGGGTATGAGAAATCGTATTCCAGAAGCTCTGCGAGCTGGTTCACGGCAGTGTAAATGTCGACTTAGAAAAGTTAATTTTGAACAGGATTACGAAGAGGAGATCATACCTGGAAGACCCAAGTCTCGTATATGCTTGTACAGAAGTAATTTGTGGTTCAATGGAGGAAATATCATATCGAAATTAAAATTGTAGAAAGAAACCATATCAAGTACTGTTTGATGGAGTCTATGCCCATTTAAAACGCCGTGGATCTCAAGTGCCTTTGAGTAATAAGCTGGTAATCGAACTCTCATGTCTTTGGGGATTTCTTTTACCTACAAATAATAGTTTAGTCAAAAGCATCATTTGGCACTAGAGACTCAACTTACCGCTCGTGTATAGACAATTTCATCCCTGGTTGCCCATTTGTATATCTCTCCTAAGCTTGTGGGCAACCTCAAAAGCAATATTCCTAGGTAACAGAATCCCAATGTTTCAATCAATTTTGGAAGATTTTTCTTCGCTTTAAAAGCCTTCTTCCTCCCCATAATTGTCGATGCCGTACTTCTATATCCCGTCCCATCCGTATCCGTGTCATCACCTGTTGTCGACCCAAACTCCGTCCCATACTCACTTCTCTCCTCTCCCGAGCCCTGCAAAACTCTCAACCTCAATTCCCATAAGTCTCTAACGACAGTCTCTAGCTCTTTTGGAAATCCCTTCACTGTCACTAGCCAGTGAGTTTGTTTCCAAAGAATCAATTGGTAACATTGTAAATATAGTTGCGTGGCATCACGGCCACCAAAAACTTTTTCCACTGGTTCTTCTTGCTCTGGCTTTTTTCGTGACTTTCTCCCTTGCTGATTCCAGTCATCTTCATCTTGTTGAGTTTGTGTAAAACCCTAGAATGTGTTATTGTATGATCACTTTGCTTGCGAAAGTTTACGAACAGCTTGTTCATGTCCTCGTTGACAAAACTTTTTACCATCTTCAATGTAGAATTTTCGAGCGCGGCATCCTTCTTCGCTACAGCTCTCCCCTCTTCGAAATCTATGGAAATCAATAGCCGACGACATACCTTACGCCAGTATTTTCCACTTTCAGAATTTTGAGATTGCGATGTTTTGTGTCATGTTCAATAGATTTTGTGGTGTGCCATTTTCTGAAAATCGTTTACGTTGAGGTTTTGAGGCGCTAGGAGCGGGTAGATAGATAGCCTCTATGTACTGACTTATGTATCACAACTTCACCGAAGGAGATTATAAATTCATGCATCTCATTTAGGAACTCAATAATTTAGGTATGAAGTTAATTTTTTTGTTTAGAATATGTTGTGGTCTCCCGCATGCCCGCTTGACTACGCCGGTCAAGTAAAGATCATAAGCATCAAGAGTTGTCGTGGCGATTACGATATTGGGAAAGCCAGAAGAGATAACCAGTATGGCCAAAGTTACCAAGTTTCCGTAGATCAAATCGCCCAGCGCAAAGACCATAAGAATGTGAATATCCGAAAGCATCAGATTCCTCTACATTCGAAGGATCTTCGAGCAAACAGATCTACACACAAAACAACCCACACTATTGCGAAAATCCAGACCCTTATTGCTTGTGAAAAATTTAACCAGACTTTGGTGCCTCCTTTCCATCGATAGCGAGCTGCTCACCCATGGCAGTGAGGACAATGACGTCTAGAAATGCGTTAGTAGTGTGGAATTTGCCTAAGCCTATGCTACTTACTGGTATCCTTCTCGGACTCGAAAAGTCCACGAATCTTTTGTCCGACCTCTCCGTCTGGCAACTTAACATCATCCTTGAGATCACCACCCTCAGACATCAAGGAGAGGAAATCATCATCGGTGATATCGAGCTGTAAAGATGTGTTAGCGAAGGCCCCCGGAAAATTGGCTAGGTAGATATTCTTACCAATTGGTACTCGATACGGGAAACGTTGGGAACATCCATGTTGTGGGTGGATGGGCAGAGTTCTTCGAGCTTCTTTTGGGTGAAGATGTCGATGGCGACGAGATGGACCTTGGCGTGACCGTGCTTACCAGTCTTGGAGGTAGACATGTCGACAATCTTGCAAGGGCGGTTCTTGATGCAGACGAAACCGTTCTTTCTCAAGGCAGAACATTGCATGGGGTAGGTGGTGGATGCACCAGCATCGGCGGAATCGAAGGTGTGCTCATGCTATCAAGAAAAGAATGGTTAGTAATCAATTTTCATCATTTCTGTCATCGTCGTTGAACTTTTGATCCGACACGACATGCGCGCAAAGTGGTATTTGGTTGGTGGGGGAAAGGAGTTTGTGTGCGGGGTGCAATCGACACACAAAAAGAATAAGATAAAATTGTATCTTACTTGAGAATCGTCAACGGGGGCTTCTCCAGACATATTGAAGGATTTGCGACGAAATGTAGTTGCTTGAATAAGAATTTGTCGAGGATCTTAAGGAATCCAGAGGATTTGTTCGCGAATGTATGAGATTATTATTGTGAAAGATTAAAAAGTGTGGGAAGGAAAAAAAATGAAATAAGTAAAAAGAGGTGATGGTGTGTAAGTGTTAGATTTTTTGGTTTTGTTCCTAGTACGAGAGGGGTCGTATTTAGCGACTGTGAAAAAAAAAGCGATAGGTGGAGATAATCTAACCAATGAAATCATTTCATTTCATATTATTATGGTTAATGAATAAATGCACCAATAAATGAAGTGAAAGGTGTCTAAAAAATCGAGAACATGTGTGAATACTATTGAGTATTAAGGTGTGTAACTATTGATATTGGGTAGATATGACATCGATATTGATGATTGCTAATACTCACCCACCTTATTATTGGATTATTGTTGGTTTGATTTAGACTCGAAGTGTGTGGCTATCAATATTGATATTGGTACGGAGTTACCTTATCGAATATCGAATATATAAGATATAAATATTTACCTGGTATTATTCTCCACAGATTATATCTATATATTATAATAGTACTATATCTTTTATACGGAGTAACGAGTAACACTCTGAGAGAATATCTGATAAATGAGGTGCAATACTTCTGTGATATACTTCGTACTCATACAACCTACTATTCGTAGTGATATATCCTTATTTACCAGGTAGTTATTGTTTATGTTATTCTTACAAATAAGGTATTTGTATTTTATTTCCATTATTTTGGCTTTGCTTTGGCAGCGGTCAATCTGGTCTCTTCGATATCGATAAGCTGGAGCTGGAGCTGGAGCTCCCTTTTACTAGGTACTTTGCTTAGATTACAACGACGAGGAGGAACGGAACATCTAGGTATTTCTCTTAAAACATTGAGTCTTCCACAGGTTGTTTTCCTACCAGTGCATGGCTAAAGGAATCTTCCGGTTTAAATTTCAATTATCAGGATGTGGTCATTAGACCGATTATCCGGGCATACAACACCTTCTGCCTCTCCACCTCCCCCATTGAATAGAAACTCGAATCTAACTCGTCGTCCGAGTCATCTTGCACCATCCCCAGTTGGTGGTAGACCTCCTTTCAATCCGAGATCCTCTTCTCTCTCATTAGTCTCCAATGATTCCGATACCTCCTTGTTACCATCGTCGCGGAGACCGAATGGTTCGAACCTCAGACAAGCCGCTACACCAGTGAATGTGCCGGATCCTTTGGAGGTTTTAGGAAAACTATTAGACAATGGGGAAGAGCTAAATTCCCCATCTGCGAAGGTTCAAAGCCCTGCCAATGGGACAGTTGCTCCTATAAGAGAGGAAGATGATGAGGGGGAATGGGATTTCGGAGGTCTAAGTCTACAAGATATTGTGGCAGAAGAACCTTTCGATATTGAGGATGAGCATGTATATAAATCACAAACACTTGAAGAATGTATGTTTCCCAAACATTATTTGTACAATGCGTAACTGCTGATTTCCTGGATAGATGAGCGTGATAAAGAAAAGTTCGAAGATCTCCACCGTTCTATTCGCGCATGCGACGATGTCTTGAATTCAGTCGAAATAAACCTCACCAGTTTTCAAAATGATCTCGCTATGGTCTCTGCGGAAATTGAAACTCTACAAGCACGATCAACAGCATTGAGTGTACGGTTGGAAAATCGAAAGGTGGTAGAGAATGGGCTTGGACCTATAGTGGAGGAGATCAGTGTCTCCCCAGCTGTTGTCAAGAAAATAGTGGATGGAGCCATAGATGAAGCTTGGGTTCGAGCACTGGCAGAGGTTGAGAAACGGTCAAAGGCACTGGATGCCAAATCAAAGGAGCAGCGGAACATAAAGGGAGTCAATGATCTCAAGCCTTTGCTGGAGAATCTAGTTTCTAAAGTAGGTTCTTATTTTGATCTCACCCACAATCATTAACCTTTACATCTAGGCACTGGAAAGAATTCGAGATTTCCTTGTTGCTCAAGTGAAAGCTTTACGATCACCCAATATAAATGCCCAGATTATCCAGCAACAACACTTTCTTCATTACAAAGACCTATATGCATTCTTACACAGACATCATCCAAAGTTGGCTGAGGAGCTGGGTCAAGCATATATGAATACCATGCGATGGTACTTCCTCAACCAATTCACACGGTATGCAAAGGCATTGGAGAAGATTAAACTCCATGTACTCGACAAATACGACGTGCTGGGATCAGATGATGGATCTCGCAAAACCACCCTCCTCTCTGGACCCAAACAAACAGGTCCACCACATGATGCATTCAACCTAGGTCGACGAATCGATCTTCTCAAAACCTCCAGCCAGACTGCACTCCCTTCATTTCTCGCCGAAGACGACAAACAAACCCACTATATGGAATTCCCCTTCCGCAACTTCAACCTCGCCCTCATCGACAACGCCTCCGCCGAATACTCCTTCCTTACCTCCTTCTTCTCCCCATCCCTCACATACGCCACCATCTCCCGCCACTTCAACTACATCTTCGAGCCGACCTTCTCCCTCGGCCAATCCCTGACCAAATCCCTCGTCCACGACTCACACGATTGTCTCGGTCTCCTCCTCTGCGTACGTCTTAACCAGCATTTCGCATTCTCCCTCCAACGCCGCAAGATCCCCGCCGTAGACCCCTACATAAACGCAACATCCATGCTCCTCTGGCCCCGCTTCCAACTCACCATGGACACGCACTGCGAATCCGTCCGCACCCTCACCTCCACCCTCCCTACCCGCAAACCCTCGGCCTCGGAACAAGCAAAACAATCCGCAGCTCCTCACTTCATGACCCAACGTTTCGGTCAATTCTTACAGGGCATTTTAGAGCTAAGCACGGAAGCGGGAGACGATGAGCCGGTGGCAAGTAGTTTAGCGAGACTGAGGAGTGAGATGGAAGCATTTTTGACAAAGTGTGCGGGGGTTATAGCGGACAAGAGGAAGAAGGATCGGTTTTTGTTTAATAACTATTCGTTGATCTTGACGATTGTGGGGGATGTGGAGGGGAAGTTGGCTGGGGAACAGAGGGCGCATTTTGAGGTGTTGAAAAAGGCTTTTGGGGAGGGGGTCTGATCCATTCCTCCTTTTTCATGCTGGGCTGGATGTTTTGGAGCGTGTACACTTATTATCAAGGAGTATTATTTTGATCATCATTTGGTGTGTGGAAAAACAAATAACTTTTATTATGATAGGAAGAGAGCCGGGAAGAATCTACGCCGTGAAAGATCATTGCTCCGCCCAACTATCAACCATCAACCAACCATACCGTCTATACTCCATTCCCAATACCCCATCCCATAGCCTTTATACACAACCAGTATGCATTCCCAATGGTATTATCAAGTACCACATCAACCTACGCCCATATAACCCCAGAGCGCCCCAAATACGGTAGTCCAGCGTCTCCCTAACACATTTGACTGAGGTAAACAGTAATACGAGAAAATCCCCACCAAAACCGCAACTCCAATAGCCTTCGCAGGCCGTCTGTATTTCCACAACATCTTGAATATTTCATCGCGCTTTGCATTCCATTGTAGTTCTTTTACTTGTCTTGAAAAATATAGCTGACCATCTGAGAGGCTCTGTTTTGTGATTTGATCTGTCCAGCGAGCGGTTTTGAGGACGCTGGATGAGGATATAGATCTCCAGGAAGGTAAAGTTTCGGGTGGATGATCCTGAAATAGCTTGACGGTACTCGATATCAAAGATTCGAGATCCAGGGGTTTGGGCAATTTAGAAAGTATAGAATGTAGCATTTCCGGTTCATCGGCGGGTGTTTCGAAGAGCTCGTCAGAGCGTGAAAGGACGATTTGTGCAAACATGTAGACAGAAAATACAGCCTCGCGGGCCAGTAGAACATCGAAAAGTCGGGCTATATCGCCATATTCTTGTATATCATGTGCGTACATTGTGAGGGTGCCAGAGAGGGCAAAGAATGGCTGAGTTTGTGAGAGGTGTGTGCAAAGAGCGGGGGAGACAGTGTTGATGATGGAAGGAATCAGGCGAAGTTGTGCGAGAGCAGGAGATAGAGTTGGTAGCATAAAATCGCGGATTCGAAGCGCGGAGAGACGAGCGACTGAGGGTGTGCGAGTGGCAGGTGGCAGAACAAGGAGGAGTACTTGACAGATGTCGTGATAACCTTGAAAGTAACATAGATAGGGGTTGCGACGAAGGACTTCAATTATGAGGTCAGATAGTTCTTCCTTCCTATGATCAATCTCTTTTGAGGTCTGATCTGTCTAATATTTAGCTTTTTGTGCTGTGCCGCATCATTACATCGCCATAACCATACCATTTGGGTAGTATATAAAGGACCTATTGACATCCAGAGCAACCTGGTCTTCATCCCCATGCTTTGGCAGTTTCTTCCAACTCGTTACATTGCCCTTTGTGTCGCCATGGTTACTGTCACAACCGAGAAGGATAGGCCCTATTAATAACATCAATCTCGAGTTCGGAGGTTTGTTGGAGGAGCTTTGGAACATACATGCTTGACGACGGACATCATCTGAAATCAGCCCATCTTTTGATGTTGCCAAATCCCGTATTGTGTCCAAATCTTTCCATTTGCATGCCTCTAAGATTTTCACTTCCTTCTCAGTAGGCTCTCGTGGTTTCTTCAGCTTGGTGGAATATGAGTGGGAGCGGGACGAAGTCCGTGAGGAACCTGCCGAGGATTTCTCTTCCTTGATGGGTTTCTCATTAGACTCCATATCGAGTATGAAAGTCAAGAAGTCGAATTTTCATGATAGCTTGTTGTGAAGTCGGAGAAAGAAACCCGACAAAAATCGCATGAAAGAGTCATTTCAAGTAGTGAGGCATCCCTTCCATTTTGTTATCCTACCTATTTTATGCCTTAGCGTAAAACATTCTTTCGTTCTTCAGTTCAGGGATTCTTCAATCCATGTCAACTTGTCAACCTTACTGTATCAATAGATCTAGACTCATTTTTGAGAACAACACGTTTTTCGTCAATTGAGAAGCATACCTACCTAGGTACCTACCTATGTATCTCTCAAAGAATAAATACTTTAACATTTTATACCAATAAATGAAATTTCGGGCCGAAAGAGCTCAATCAGCCTTGTTGCCCAAGGCTAAATACAGAGAAGTCACGACCCAAGGTCACATATCCAATGTTGACACGGCATTCCAACTCAAAGTGCAGGTGGTGGTAATAATAGAAACCTAGGTAGGTAGGTACCTTAGTCTTTACCTCACTCATTCATTCATTCATTCATTCATTCATTCATAATTAGATTTTGAATTTGAATCTGAAATATTGGTATTCTGAGGCAACTCCAACTCCCAACTCCAACTATCATCAAAACATTCACACAAAAAGTTACCCAGGTAGTATCATCACCTCAAAATCACAAACTCAAATACCTAGGTATCAATTATCCCAATTCTTGTTCAATACCTACCTACATATTGCGTTTGCATATACGAGGTACGCCGCGTCTTCTTTATTTGGATGATAATCAACCTGGCAATCAACCTAAGTTGAATTGTCTCCTCCTACCTATGGCGCTTCCCCTGCAAACACAAGTGTTAGTTGACGGACAATGGGTTACCAGGACTGTCGATGCTCATACACTGCTTCGACACCACAATCAAATGGATGATAGGGCTTCTCATAATGTTATGGAAACGATACCTCCTCCAGTCCGTGGTGTTTTGACTCAAACAATTATCCAAAGCCCTCTGGTACATTGGATCCTCCCCATTAGACTTCGAGGTCGGGAGTATAATGATGTAGCGTTTATTGGTGTAAGTGCACGTTTCTCTGTTTATCGCGGTATAGGGATTCATGTAATCTCTCTTATCATTGTTTTGTTGTTGCAATGGCACCGCTGGTCTGGTGTAGGGAAGAATTGATTCACCCTCATTGGGTCTCTCTACCTTGAGTAGAGATGAAAATGATGAAGGGATTATCACCCCCGAACCGGTTTTCTTTCCACGCCACTGGGGACTGCTCTCCGGATTTCAATCTTGTACTAAAAGAAGACACGATTATACGTTTCGAGTGACCGCTAACAAGCTCAGGATACATTTGTCGAGATTAGACGACTGGGGGTTGGCCCGCATCTTTATGAAGTCATCCGAAAAGATGACTTCGGTTCCAGAATTCGCAATGCAAGCGTTCTGGGGTCACTTGAAGATTATGAAGAAGAGCAAGTTCGTATGAAAGAGGAGCCAGAAGATGTTGATATGATCAACGTTTCAGCATCGCAAAACAGTCAGCAACCTTCCAATATACTTCTACCGCCTCAAATTCTAGTTTTACAACTTGAAACGGATACCTCGAGTGATTCCGTGTTCTTAATGCTACATCAATCAAATGACGGTTCTTGGAAGTTTGTCTCCAGTAGACGACGGTTGTCCAAAGCGATGGATAAGCTTCAACCTGGAATGCATTTATCTATTGATCCGAGCTCAAGATATATGGCCATAGGTGGCTCCGAGAAATGTTTCACAATCCAGTCCTTAAGCACTAGAACGGAACTAAATCGTCAACGTGCTGCTGGCGAAGAACTCCGGTTTATCGAGTCCGAGAGGGTCGTTCTATGCAAAGGTGCAATCTTGAAACTGGAATTTCTGCACCCTCCGGCTGGATCTGATGATGATATTATCCTGCTCTTGATCGTGGCCATAAATGGTAAAAACAGAATGCTAGTATATTCATGGAGAGCTGGCGATTCTCTGTCTGCCGTAAAAACCAGAAATTCTAGCAAAAAGGGCCATCTCCTAATCGGTCTTCCTCTCCTAATTATACCATTGCGCTTTCAAACGGCATTTATTCTAGTAAACGAAGCTTCTATAGCGGTTTATAAAGGCATTTTGGAAGGGGCACCTGAACGCATACCAATTGGGTTCACTCGAATGGAAACCACCGGGCTTTATCAAGGCTCAGGTACGCCCTTATGGATAGCCTGGGCTAAACCAACTCGCTTGCCTCACCATACAGCGCAACAGGATGATGTATATCTCGCCCGAGAGAATGGTTCGATCTATCTCTTGGAGATCAATTACGACAAGGAAGATCCTGATCTTACGCCCACCCTCACGAATGTTGGGGAAATGCAATGCAATATAGGACAAGCTTTTGCCTGTGTAGACTATTCAATCGACCCTAGTATTCACCGCCATGGCGATGTGCTTGTTTCTGGGGGTGATGCTAGTATCGGAGGAACCTATCTGGTGAGTAGATCTGGCCTTGTACGCATGAGAGATATTTTTCCGACAGCGGTCAAGCGAATTTTCCTAGCAAGCCACTGACCATCCGTCATCGCAGAATACAGCACGAGCACAGCCCAACGTTAAGAAATACACACAAAATTGGTCACCGGCCATGGATCTTGTAGTGATAAAGAACAACCCGAGGTCTAATTTAACCGTTGATGCCCGACCCCAGAGCTTTGTTCCTATACCGGATTCAATATTTGTTTGTAGCGGAAAGAGTTCACGTTCATCCATAACGGAGCTAAGATATGGCATTGAAGCTATACTTGGACTGACTCTTGAGCTTTCTGATTTCGCGGTTTCGAAAGCATGGATCTTACCTTCAGAGGTATCTTCGGGCTTGGTTGGTGGTGATGATTGGATATTAATGACATTCGAGGATAAATCGGCCGTGTTATCAATATCCTTAGACCGGGAGAATACAGAAGAACTTGACCAATACCGTACCAAATTAGACTGGGATAGTCGAACTATCGTGGCCGGCGTACAAGGAAATCGCGCAATACAAGTCACAGAACAATCTATTGTTATCCTGAATTCCGGTGACTGGTATGTATTTTATCTTTTCACATGACAAATTTGATCTTGCATGATCCGATAGAGATGATCAACCGAACTAACGATTTTGATAGTACCATACTCAACGGCCCAAACTTGATGGGGTTTCCTCAAGCATCGTTCATCAATGATGCTGTAATATGCAATGAAATGGTATTATTTACTACCCATCACAAAGAGCAGCGTCTGCTTCGTATACTCGAGCCCACCTTTGATGATAGTGCAACGCCACGTAAGATGCTGTATGCTCCCAGGACAATCAGAAGCTGGAATCGAGATGATCCAGAAGTAACATGCATCGCGATGTGTCACTGGGGGCCTGTTGTTGCTGAAAAGAAAAAGGATGGAGGGATTTCTTTGTTGTTTATCACGCAGGAAGAAGTCCATTTACGTGTACCTAACATCTATGAAGGGTGTAGCTACGATCTTCGAGCACTGTCCAGTATCGCTTTTATGCCTTCCTCGTCTCCCGATAACTTTACATTACTGTGTGGAACGCTCACTGGTCTAGTCATTTCTTTGGACATTGTTAAGTATGGACAAGATTTCCATATCCGCGGATCTCGTTGTGATAGATTCGGAGGTAGTGTGGCAACATTGACAAATGGAGACCAAGTAGGACAATTGAACTGCGTGTTCGTGAATTGTGACGAAAAGATCTTCCGGATGACTTTAAATATTTCAAGCATTAAGGGAAGATCTCTTCAAAAAAGGACAATAAAGATGAATATGAAAGCGGATCAGATTTGGCTGATGGATGCACTGGATACAACTCTACAGCAGCCGAACATCAATTCCGTCTCTATATTACCACTTACATCTGAACCATCGGCTGATACTGATCTCTTCATGGTGTCGTCTGGTCGACTTTTGTTTGCAAGAATGGGGACAAAACGGAAAACAGTACCTCGCCGCATCCAAATCAAAGGGACACCATATCGAATTATTCATTCAGAAACTCGCAATGCCATTGTCGTTGGCGCTTCTACAGGTGGTCGAAGTACCCTCTACTTTATAGACCCCAAGACCGGCGAGGATTTGTCCGAATCAAAGGACGGGAGAAATGGGACGCGAGTTCACTTCGCGGCTGGATTGGGTATCTTTGATGCAAAAATTCTTTGCATTTATGAGTGGCTGTATTCTCATAATACTCACACTTGGAACTTTCTCATTCTCTGCACCAGTGACGGTAGGGTTCTTATTATTTGTACTGAAAATGATGACTCTTCTACAACACTCTCCGGCAGAGCCAAAATATCCTTCTGGACAGTGACACAGTTCAAGAACTTTGATTCTGTATATTCAGTTACAGGAGATTCTGAAGGGCTATACTACTGTGCGCAAAGTGGCACCGAAGTCAAACTCTACTACAGCACGCTAAACAAAGAAGATAAGAGGTTTAACAAAAATTTGGCAGAAGTCAAGCTACTATCGCCAGCAATCTCACTATCTTACGATTCTGGAAAGATATATGCTCTCACCAAACATCACTCTTTGCAGATTTTAGAGGTTATCAAAATCGATGGAAGGGTCCAGCTTCGTCACACACATACTGATCGATCTCGCGAAGCTCTTAGTTATTTGAGGGGTAGACCAAATACAGTTGGTGCGCCCGATCAAAGTCAAATTGATCTTGTGTCGGACAGGGCGAAATCTGTCGTTGGCTTGTGTGCTACTTCAGGCTTGAAAATTGAGACAATCGACACCATATTCGAAGCACAACTACCTGCTTCAGTGCTTCGATTTCGATCCGCGAATTCTCGTCCTGTCTGGGATTGTAGTTGGAAGGTTCACAACAAGGGGGATCTTGTCTACGGGGACCGTCCCGCCCGTCTTGGTGCTATTCAAAATGATGAGATGAATTCGGACACATTGGGTATGGGAATTGATGGATCTTTATACCATTTCACCATGCTTGATAATCGAGCATGGCGGTTTCTCAAGTTTCTAGCTAATCTTGCAAGAAGTTCGGGTCTTGTTGGAGGACGCCCTTGGGAGGGAGAGACCGACTTAGAGCCCGAGCAGGATCCCCAAAATATGGACGTTGATGGGGATATTCTAAGGAGGGTTGTGGAGAACCAACAACTCGAAGAACTTTTCAGGATTGGTCAACATCAAACTGATGAGAATAAGAGGGAACTTAAACGTTTTTGTGAGCTTCTTGTATTGATGCACAAGGGGGAATTGGAGGCGGATAATGACCCCATTTTCTACATAGAACAGGCTTATGATGATTTGGAGGTGTTCTTGAGGCCAGCCATTTGAAAGCTGGATGATAAATAAACAGTATGCAGTGTTAAGTGGATTGAGCGAATCATTGGCATGGTAAGGGAAGGAATTAAGGCATATCGAGCGTACATGGAAGGAAAGGCTTACGATTATGGATAATGACAATTAACGATTTTGATTTGGAATTGGATTCAAAGCAGGAGAAAAATATCATTTCTTTTAATTTGATGTCATTATTGTTGTTTTATGACAGGATAATGAAGTACAAGTCGAGGGGGGCATGCATGATTGATTGTTTGAGGGGGCAATAAGAAATAAGAGCGTCCAAGAACTTATGAGCATTGTCCTGAGAGTACAAAGAGAAATGTTAATTTATATAATATAACATTATGAGATTAAATAGAGCTGCGAGAACCTTTATCTTCATTTTTAATGTTTAATAAGATACAAATACAATTCTTCAAAAATAGTTTTAATTTTATATTATACTTATCAAGATCGAAATAATAGTTAAATAAATAATAATAATAATAATTATATAACTAATTATATAACTATATAATTCTATAATTATTATACTGTTATATTTCTATTTCTATTTATATTTAATTTTCTACTCATTAGTGACGAAGAGGTTGTATTTAGTCTGTAGAGGGGGGGACTCGTTTAGATCCTGACTAGCGTCCGTTGGACACAAATCAATCCCGCCGACGCACATTTGAAAATGCCCCGCCATCTTCAATTCTATTCAAAACAACGATCACTCCAAAGTGAATTCCGAAAGTTGTTCAATCAAGATCGTTTTTGGCACTCTTTCATTAGATTGTCAATTCCGAGCCTGCAGTCATCGTAAGCTTAGCGTCAATTTTAGAAGCTGCTTCGGCTCAATTAGCCTCGATCTAAATTATTCACCTGTTTCTAATAACTCTGCCACGTCTTCGTTCTTGAAAATCACGACAAAGTGACAAAGATTACGCAAATTTTTCAATATGGCGCCAAAGAAGAAGAACAATAAGAAGCAGAATGATGATTGGGAGGCGGAGTTGGGAGAGATCGTCGAGCCTGTAAAAGCAACGGAACCCAATGCCGATGCGGCAGAGGCAGATCCAGAGGAGGAATTTCAAGCAGGAGGCCTCATGGCCAGGATGGGCAAGTTAAAGAAGAAAGGCAAGAAGGGAAAGCAGACAGAAGATTTTGTTGAGGGAGAGGACCCACCAGCTGCGGATGAACAACCCCAAGACAATTTCGCAGACAAAGCCCCAGTTGAAGCTTCGATAGATGATGAATTCGCCCTACCAGAGAAAAAAGGAAAGGGGAAGAATGCACAGGCTAAAGCTGCAAAGACCGATGATGCGGAGGATGACGACGTGGGCACCGATGGAAAAGTGCTCACCAAAGCGCAGAAGGAAAAGTTGAAGAAGGAGAGAGAGAAGCAGAGGAAAAAGGAACAAGTGTGTTATTATCATTGTTGGAGGTTCTTTGAAGCCCTTGCTAACCTTGTGTTTTGTAGGCTGCTTTGAAAAAGAAAACGACCCCGGCTGGAAAGGCTGCTGAGGCCGAGAAACCAGTGGAGCAAGAGGAACCAGTAGAGGCCGCACCGGCTCCTGCTGCTGGTGCTAAAGGCAAGAAGCTACCAGCTGCCCTTGCAAAACTACAAAAACAACAAGAGGAATTGAGAAAGAGGGAGGCCGAAAGGGCTGCAGCGATCGCAGCTGAGAAGGCTCGAATCGAAGAAGAAGAGCGCCGAGAAGCCGAAGAGGAAAGGAAGCGCGAAGAGGCCAGAGCTTTGAGAAAGCAAAAGGAAAAGGAGAAGATAGAACAGCAAAAGAAAGAGGGCACTTATCTCACCAAGGCCCAACGAGAAGAGAAGTTGCGAAACGAGATGAAGCTAAAGCAAATGATCGATGCTGGTGTAAAAGTCGGAGGTGGAGAGGGTGGTGAAAAGAAGAAGGTCGTTTACGGCAACAAGAAGAAGGGTGGAAAAAAGAACCCTGCCGAAATCCAGGCGGAAGAAGAAAGGGCTCTTGCTGAAGCCGCCGAACGCGCGAAGAAGGTGGCTGAGCGAATTGCAGCAGAGGCCGCAGCTAAAGCAGAAAGAGAAGCTGCCGAAGAAGCCGCAAAGCAGGGCAAAGAGGAGAGTGAACTAGAAGATTGGGAGGCTGCCGCAGACGAGGACGACGAGGATGTCAAGGATAGCTGGGATGCAGATTCCGACGAAGAAAAAGAGAAGAAGGCTGTTGTTACTTTACCAACTCGGAGCAAGAAAGAAGCGGAGTCTGATTCGGAATCTGAGTCAGAAGACGAAGAATCGTCTGATGATGAAGAAGCCACGGCAAGACAGATGGCCGAGCTTAAACGAAAGAAGGAAGCCGCCGAAAGACGCGAGAAAGCACACGAAGCCGCATTGGCAGCTAGATCGAAGGATAACCTGCGATCTCCCATTTGTTGTATTCTTGGACACGTCGATACCGGTAAAACCAAGCTTTTGGACAAGATTCGACAAACGAACGTGCAGGAAGGAGAAGCTGGAGGTATTACACAACAAATTGGTGCCACTTACTTCCCAGTGGAGGCTATCAAGAAGAAGATTGCAGTGGTAAACAGAGACGAGAGTTTCGACCTTAAGGTTCCTGGTCTCTTGGTCATTGACACCCCTGGTCACGAGTCTTTCTCGAATTTGCGTTCCCGTGGTTCGTCTCTTTGTAACATCGCTATTCTTGTCGTCGATATTATGCACGGTCTCGAACCTCAGACTTTGGAGTCGATGAAACTCCTTCGAGATAGAAAGACACCTTTCATTGTCGCTCTCAATAAGATTGATCGTCTATATGGATGGAAGAAGGTTGACAACAATGGATTTCAAGAGAGTTTGGAACTTCAAAACAAGGGTGTACAGAACGAGTTCGCAAAGCGTCTCGCAGATACAAAGGTTGCTTTCGCCGAACAAGGATTCAACGCTGAAGTCTTCTATGAGAACAAATCTATGGCTAGGAATGTTTCCTTAGTACCAACATCGGCTCATACTGGTGAAGGTATTCCAGATATGTTAAAGTTGATCCTTCAACTTACCCAAGAGCGCATGGTCGGCGCTTTGATGTATCTTTCCGAAGTTCAATGTACAGTCCTCGAAGTCAAGGCCATCGAGGGATTTGGAATGACTATCGATGTCATTCTATCCAACGGTATCCTTCGAGAAGGTGACCGTATTGTATTGTGCGGTGTAGATGGAGCCATTACTACAAACATTCGAGCACTGCTCACACCTGCAGAAATGAAGGAACTTCGTCTAAAATCTCAATACGTGCACAACAAGGAGGTCAAGGCAGCTCTCGGTGTCAAAATTTCTGCTCCTGGCCTCGAAGGTGCTATTGCAGGTTCAAGATTGATGGTCGTTGGCCCTGATGATGATGAATCGGATATTGAGGCTGAGGTTGAGTCTGATCTTGGTGCACTTTTCAACCGAGTCGAGAAGTCTGGACGTGGTGTCACTGTTCAAGCATCTACTCTTGGATCTTTGGAAGCTCTTTTAGATTTCTTGAAGGTCTCCAAAATTCCTGTGGCCAATGTTGGTATTGGTCCGGTCTTCAAGAGAGATGTTATGAATTGTGGTACTATGCTCGAAAAGCAGAAGGAATTCGCAGTCATGCTCTGTTTTGATGTCAAGATTGATAAGGAGGCTCAACAATACGCCGATGAACAAGGCATCAAAATCTTCACTGCTGATATCATTTACCATCTTTTTGACTCTTTCACCAAGCACATGGAAGTTATTGCCGAGGCAAAGAAGGAAGCTTCTAAGCTTTTAGCTGTCTTCCCCTGCGTTCTTACTCCTGTGGCTGTCTTCAACAAAACTGGTCCTATTGTCATCGGTGTTGATGTTGTTGAGGGAAACCTTAGATTACATACACCTATCGCAGCTGTCAAGCAAAACTCGGTCACTGGTACCAAGGAAATCGTCGGTATTGGTAGAGTGTAAGTTTTCATTCCCCTGCAATGATACAATGATACTAATTAGTACCCGCTTAGTACATCCATTGAACGTGATCATAAACAAATCAACATTTGTAAAAAAGGACAACCATCCGTCGCCATCAAAATCGAAATGGGCAGCTCTCAACCAACATATGGAAGACACTTGGAAGAAAAGGATACGTTGTACTCGTTGATTAGTAGGCAGAGTATTGATACCTTGAAGGAGTTTTACAGAGGTGATGTTAGTAACGATGAGTGGTTACTTATCAAGAAGTTGAAGCCACTTTTTGATATTCCTTGAGCGGGTTAATGGTAGATGGTGAGGTCAAGGCGGTGTGAGAAGTAGTGAGAGGAGGAAAGGAGGAAGGATCAAGGGCGTGACAAGAAAGAAACGTGGGCTGAGAGAAAAAATTACTTGTATTTATGGTCTATTGGTCGCTTTGGTTTTATCACCTGCATGCGCAACGTTTTGCACAAAAGATATCAAGAATGTTGGCATTGTACTGACATGACACACTTGCGATTTGTCCACAGGAAATGGGACAATGGAGGTGAATGGGGAGGGGTAGATAGAAGTGAGATGAGCTCGGGGGGTTGAGCAGGATGGGGAATATCACGTTAATCGATGATGTCTGGAATAGTCTTGGTACATAAAAACGAAGCGCAGACGAATGAAAATGATGAAAGGCTACTCTATGATCATATACTAACTAGTTGCCTTTTGCGCAGTCAGTGATAGAAGATTTCCTTTCGGTGTGCTGTTGGTCAATCGTTCCTTAATAGAAACGTCTTATATTTTAAATTGACCAAACATTGAAAATGCTTCAGACACTGAAGATACTAGACGACTTTAGGATTTCTCGGATTTTTATTAAACTACGCTAGCAAGGTATAAAATCACTAATCTAATCTGAGTGTACTAATTCTCACCGCCCTTTGGCAGAATTTAATTTTTGGTCAAGTTTTCAGACTGAGCTCTTCAGAGTTTACAATTTATGCAACTATCACGCCGTAATTCGAAATGGGTAGCAAAAGGAAGCGTTCAGCTCAAGATGCTGCAGTTGCAGCCCCTGCTGCCAAAAAACAACAAAAAACCTCCAAGCCAACAACGAAGAAGCCCGCGGAAGCCCCTGCTCCTCTCGATACCTCCCCGTTTGTCAACAATCCGAAAGGGGACGAATTGAAGCGTGAAGTCAAGCTTTATGACATGCTGAGTAGTGAGGATGATATTCAAAGACTTGATGCCGCCAATGCGATTGTTTCTGGATTATTGGGTGAAGGTGGAGTCGAAGAATCAACACTACAAAGGCATTTGGAGAGAAGATTGTTTCGGGGTCTTGCAAGTGGCAGAAAGGGTGCGCGATTGGGCTTCAGCATTGTTCTTTCGGAACTGTTGGAGCAGCTTTTTGGCGCAGCAAACCTGAGTGCGACTAAATACCCTGGATTGACCTTCGATAACGTCTTCGAATTCTTGATCCTCAAGACAAAACCCGAGGGGGATCTTAGCGGGCAGGAACAGAAAGATCATGCACTTGGGTTATTATTTGGACTACAATGCTTTGTTAGATCCAAGATACTTTTTTCACTTGATGGAAAATGGGAATTGGTTCTGGATAAGCTATTGGAATTGTCGAGCAAGAAGTCCTGGACTCGGGAAGAATGCGGCTGGGTTATTATGGAGGCGCTGGAGCAGATGGACCAAGTCCAGGCGGAATCGACTTTGAACAAATTGTGTGATGCTGGATTGGGACTTTCGCCAGAAGGGGTAGGAATTTGGCTCAGAGCAAGGGATAAGTTCCCAAAAATGAAGTTTCCAAGCAAGCCTTGGGGGCAGAGTGGTAACCCACTGGAGCATCTCAACTCCCTTGCAAAGGCTCTTAAAGAAAGCTCGTCCAACGAGGAGAGTTCCAGTAAGGGACAACAAGCCAAGCAGACTGGGACCTGGAATCCAAAATTGCACTTTGTTTGGGACATTGTCTTGAGTCAGTATGTCAAGGCAGCCAATAGCAAGTCGAAGAACATCATGTCCGATTTTGACAAATTCTGGAAGGTTACTGTTGATGGTAAGTTTGCTTCTATCCTGTTGTTTGGACGGTGCTAATAATTCGCCAGAAAATCTGTTTTCTGCATCAGCATCAAGGGAGCGTAAGTTTTGGGGCTTTTTGGTTTTCCAAAAGATGATTCAAAGCCATATTTCATGCACAACACTTATCACTAGTATTTTCAGCCACAATCTCGTTCGTTGTCTGATCAATCACGTCCAAGAGAAAGATCGTTTTCTGAACCGGGCTGCGGATAAGTCGTTAAAGGTTCTTACACACGCAGTAGAAGAGAACCCGGAAGCGTTAGTCGTTGTCCTTCAAGGATTGATCGATGGAAATGGTGCATACAGTTTTGATAGAGTCACGAAGACAAAGACTGTGGAAAAACTTCTGAGCATGGTTGATGACACCAATGGTGAAGCTGTCCTCGATGTTCTTACTTCACCAGTTTTGGTTGTTCCAACCTCGGAAACCAATGACGCCGAAAAACGTCGACAAATGTTTGGAGACTACGTCCTAACTGCAATTCGCCATGTTGACATCACAGAAGCATCGGAAGAATCAAGCTGGATCAAAACTGCTGCCTTACCTCAGCTTGCTTCCTTGGCATACTCGAATAACTCAGAAGCCAAGCCTCCCATCTCTGAAGGCACCCGAACATTGATTAAAAACCGATTGACATCTGCTTTTACCCATCTGTTATCTAATATGGATGGCTATCATTATCCATGCGATTTGGTGCTTTCATGCACACCCGATGCAGTGGCTATGGATGGGCTCATCACCAATGCCAAAGACGCTGCATTCACTACGCTGCAGAAGCTTATGAAGAAAGCAAAGAAAGAAGGAGGAAAGGATAGAGCAACATTCCAAACCTTGTCTCTCTTATACGCTTTGGTGATCTTTCAATTGTATAATGGCGATGTTGAAGCTGTTTCTATACTGGACGAGTTGAAGCTATGCTACGATAACTTAATTCGGCACAAATCTACGGAAGATTCCGACGTTGAGCCTTTCGAGGTTCTTGTGGAGCTCTTGTTATCTTTCCTGTCTAGACCCTCAGCGCTTCTTCGAAAAGTCACTCAACACGTGTTTACTGCATTCATGAGCGAGATGACTGAAGGTGGGTTAAGACTCATGACGGACGTACTGGAAACTAGTGAAAATATGAGAGGACAACAGGAGATGTTCGATGAAAATCCAGATGATGAAGACGTCATGGATATCGATGAAGAAGATGACGAAATGGATTCGGATGTCGAAGTTGTTGATATGAATGGCGAGGAGGGTCACTTAAATTCACATCTTGCGGAGGAAGAGGAAGATAGCGAAGACGACGACGATGAGGAAGAAGAAGAGTCTGGAGACGAAGAAGATGAGGGAGATGATGAGGCTAATAAGGAGCTCAATGATGCTTTGGCAAAGATCCTTGGCACCTCCGCACTAGACCAAAATAACGAAGATGAGGATGGCGATAGTGATTCTGACATGACCGATTCAGGAATGGATGCTTTAACCCCAAAACTTGAGGAGGTTCTTGGACGAATGCAAAAGAAGGGGCCAAGTAAGAAACAGGAACAGAAGGACGCCAAAGAAAATATGGTCAATTTCAAAAGCCGAGTTTTGGACCTTCTTGACATTTATGCCAAGAAACAAGCGTCTAATCCTCTGGCTGCGGAGATTTTGTTACCTTTGTTAAGATTGATTCGTACCACGAAGGCCAAACATTTGAGTGATAAGGCATTCTCGATAGTTCAAACTTTCGCGAAATCCAGATCCAAGGCATCATCTTCGGAAGCGGAGGTAGAGATTAATGTCAAGGCACACATTACATTGATTAAGGGTATCCATGAGGAAGTACTTAAGGACCAGTCAAAGATATTCGCCAAAGCCGCCAGTACGGCTAGTTTGTCTTTGGCTTCTGGGATATATAGGGCGGATAAGAGCCAGTTTGAGAAGATTGGAAAGGTTTACCTACACACTATGACGAAGTGTGATGCGGAAGGTGTTAAGATCCAGGCGAGCTTTATTAGTGATTGGGTTAATTGGTGGCAAAGTCATACTGCTCAAGCTGGTGCTGGAGGTGCTATCAAGGAGGAGTAGAGGTAGATGTGGATCTAAGTTGTACGTTTAAAAGATACCAATGAATCAAAAGTTAATGCACTATAACAAGACACAGGAGAGTTTCTTTTGACTTCTCGGTGAAAAATGCGATGCAGGTCTAGGATTGGCGAGAGCTTGGAAGTTCATTTCGGCTGATGAAGATGAGAACCCAGTTGGCGCGGAAGGAAGTCCTTGCCGTAGAAAGGTCATGTAGGCGAGAGTAGTAGGGTAGTAAAAACTGGTTTACACGAGGTGTAGATGTTTCAAAATTCCCGTCTTCTCAAAACCGTTTCAAACATCCACCCAACATCCATGCGCACCTCATCTTTCCAAACATCATTCGTGACCAAGAGCCGTATCTGGATATGAAAGCGATAAATTTATGTCATTTCAAGCCAATTTTCGCTCAAACAATTGACTCAAAAAATGCAAAAACATGATGGCTTCATCTGATGAATCATCCTCCTCCACAATAAGTCGAAGATCTTGTCCCCGGAGAATCATACATCTAACAAACTAAACCTTCAGCACCTGTTAACCAGATAAGAAATCCTCCAAAAAACTTCCTTTGATAGGAAATCTTCCTTGTTACCATCCTCACCTCACAAACAAAATCCACGCGAAGTTTTTTCCCTCGCTCACTCACATCAAGCTCCAGAAGGCCGGCCCTTCGTTCCATCAGTGATGGCATCCCGAACATTCTTTTTAATTCAATTCTTCTTATTTATTTCTTCCGTATATTGTTTTCCATTTTCTTTCTTTGCAGCAAAGCATGTAGAGACAAGAGATCTGTCGGCCGTTGCAAGTGAACTGGGGACTTTGGGGGGTGATCTCAAGAATTCCAGCACGCTGAAAACGTTTCTGGGTGATAAATGGAATGTTATTACGCAAAACGATGTGCTGGATAGTAATGGAAGTTGCGCTACAATGACTGTTTTGTTTGCGAGGGGAACGGGGGAAGTTGGTATGTTCACCTACGCGGAGAAGAGTTGGGAACTGAAGAAATACATATGCTGACAAGGATTGATGAATAGGCAATGTGGGAATTTTAACAGGTCCTCCGTTCTTTACGGCTTTAGCAGCATACATGAATGAGACGGGAAGCATGTCGATCCAAGGCGTAGATTATCCCGCAACAGTCTCGGGGTTTCTAGCCGGTGGTGATCTAGCCGGTGCCAAAACAATGTAAGAGTCCCCATTCATTGTCCCTCCAATACAACAAATCATTAACCAATCGTAGGGCCAACCTAATAAACAACACTCTAACCGCTTGTCCCAGCACCCATCTCACCGTATCCGGCTACTCTCAAGGCGCACAACTAGTTCATCTCGCCATGAGTTCGCTCTCCACCACCACAACCTCGCGCATCAAATCCGTCGTTATGTTCGGGGATCCCAAGAATGGTACTGCGCTGAATGGAGTCGATGCTAGCAAAGTAATGACGATTTGTGATCCGAAAGATGATATTTGTAAAGGTGGGGATGAGATACTTCCGGCTCATTTGGAATATAGTGCGAATGCGGGAGTTGCTGCTATGTTTGCTCTAAGTGGCTTGGCGGATGTAGGAATTACGAGCGCAAGGAAAATTAGCGGAGTGAATGGGATCTTGTCTTAGCACTTCAAGATGAAACATGGGAAACGAAAGGGTTGTCTGTAAATATGTAATGTTGAAAGACTTGAAGACTAACAAAGAAGTTGAGTTTATTTTAATGGACCCAGTGCGGGGTTCCTACCTCTGTATGTATTGTACATGAAGTATATAACTGTAAAAAGGATATCTACTCTCCCAAAATCTCTTGTTCCAAAGAATCACCAGTTCTAACCATTGTTTTGACAGCATTTAATGTCCTTGGACAATCATGCTCCAGATCCATGAGTAGAAGTCGATTAGCCTTTGACTCCGCGGCCATAGCTTGAATGTTGAGGAAACCGTTCGTGAGATGTAGAAATGTGCGGTAGTCTGGACGTAGAGACGTAAACAGCTTGCCCTTCCTTCTAATTTCCAACGGTAACCTGTTTCTCTCGGTAGTTTGAGTTCTTAGCTTATACCATCCCTTCCAACCATCCATAAGAACCGATTCGCAAGTCTTAAACGCTAGTTTGAAATGGCGAGCCTTGCTAAGATGTTGAATGTATTCATTCCAATTGTTATTACTCAGTTGAAATCCCATGCTCGTAATCTCGTTGACAGTCCTGTTCATAATATTAATCTTCCTTTCTTGCGAAAGAGCTATCATGTACAAGTGCAAGGGCTTCATTAGAGCAAATTTATGGGCTGCGTTGATGGGTTTCTTCTGATCCTGCGCTGTATCTTCCAGAGCACTTTGTTCAGGTGAAGGATCGACGCCACCTTCTGTTGTTCCTTCCTCTTCGGAATCATCAATCCTAGATAACGAGTCTGGGAGCTTCAGAGTTTGAACTCGTTTTTGGGTATCAGAAAGGAACTGTGCCCACAGATCTCCTACAGCATCATAGTCTCGTTCTTGAAGTTTCAGTCCCATCAAGGCAGTGGCGATGATAGCTGGTTGTGTCTTTAATTTGTCGGCTGGGACGATTCTCAAGAGGCGTTGATACACATCCTTGGCGGTTTCTGTTTCCACATTTCTAGAAAGAACAAACATGATGTACCCGAAGAATGTGGCAGGATAAGCAACAGCAAGTGACTCGCGCTGGATACCTTTCCTGACTTTATCGCTGACATCGCGGGGGTTCATTGTTTGGACGAATGATTCGAAAATCTCCATGGCACTGTGTGCATCTCCCCACCTACGCCTGGCATCGTGAATTGCAGTCCTCAACTCTAAAAATTTGGTACTTGCATTCTTCATAGCTTTCTTCTGAAGCATTAGCTCATGAAGGCGGAAGACCATTTCGAAGTTTTTTGAAGCAAGATAAGCACCCATCACAACCGCATAATGAAGACTAGTGACAGGTATACCAGCTTCTGGCATAACCTCTAATAAAATCTGGCGAGCACGATGCGGTTGTTTAGCCATGGCCAATGCTTGCATGAGGGCCGCATACGTATCACCATTATGTTCTATATTGAGTGTAGACATTCTTTGAAGGATCCGGTTGACATTGACAAGGTCAGACCGTTGTGCCCATGTAACAAGCAAAGAATTCCACATACGTGTGCGTGAACCCTTGAATTCCAAGATCGCGGCCTCTTCGCAGATAGTTTCGGCTTCATCGAGTCGATCTTCCGCTAAATAGGCAGTGACAAGTGTGCTAATCATAGCAGCGCTCTTTTCAACACCATAAGAAGCAGACATCCGATATAGCTCGATAGTACTCTCGAGATCACCACGTGATGCGCACATCCCCATCAGAGTTCCGAACGTGTAGTCATCAGGCTGAAGTTTATGTTTCTTGATAATTGTGTCGAAATATTCCAAGGCCTCGTCATATTGGTGTACCTTTATATAAGCACTAATAAGAATGTTGCAACACGTTATGGATGGTTGAAGATGGTATTCCCGGCGGATACTTTTGAATACCTGAATCACTTGTTCGATCTCTCCTCGCCTTGCGTGAACATGTAATAGGGGAGCCATATCATCAGCCTTAGCCAAAGGGTTAGGAGCTGATGCCGATGTAGTGCTCATGTATCGTTTTGCGAACTGTTTGAATATAGCATGAACAGTGTCGGCATCTCCGTGACGTGCGAATGCATCCATGCACAACTTGTATGAATAACGATCCAGAGTCTGATTAAAGCGATATATATCCGTACACACTTGTTGGATTCCAAGCAAATCATGATTTTTGAAAAACACTTTCAATACAGAATATAACATGGATTTTGGAAGCATGAGGTTCCGTTTTGGGCTTTCCCGAGCTTGTCGATAAAGTGCAACGGCCGCCTTTGTTTGGCCGAGAGCAAGTAGCATCTCTGTTGCCTTCACATAAAGAAGGACGGACTCACGCCCCCAGTCCTGGACTCTTCTTAGAAGGGGCCAAAATGTATCAAATGAAAAGTGTTTAGCACTTAGTAGAGCTGTTGTGATCACCGCCGTGGCAAATTCCGTCAGGGCTTCCCATGGTTGTTGAGAATCACTTTCTGAAGAATCACCAGTCGATTGATTGACATAACGCGCCAGTAACAAAGCTCTTTTGGGCAAGTCCTCTAAATAACGTAAACTTTGGAATATGTCGTAACGTGGCCCACCAAGGTTATCATGCAGCTGCACTTCTGTCCAGAGACTGAAAGCTTGTGACCATAAACCGTTTGTCATGAGGTGTAACATGATCTCTGATCCTCCAGCCGTTGTGTTAAACTTTTCAAGTGAATATTGGTACAGTTCGTTCGCTCTCGAGAAGTTTTGTAGTCTTAAAAAAAGACGAACCATGGCCTCGTATATTTCTGCCTTCTCTCGACGATCATCACATTTTCCAAATAATGCAGTGGCCCTTTCCGCATCTACTATTCGATTTGAAGCCGCCATGTATTCCAAGACTTGAATTCGAATTCGTTCCTCGGCCCAACTGCCGAATTCTAAACGCCGATATTTTCGCCACACCTCTTCATATCGAGATGATGTCGTTATTCCTAAGACGGTTGCAATAGTTGCTGCGTCATCAGGTGCCTCATGTATAATACTGCGTTTCTTTATTTCAACATTTTCCTTCGTCTCCACATCTACTGGAACCAAGGCTAGTGAAGTGTTCTTAGCAGAAGATGTGTAAAGTCGATAGCCAGAATTTCTCAATCTCAGTGGTGCTTTCTTCCCATCTTGCCTATCAACTCCCAAACCTGAATATTGCCGTAGAAATTTGAGTGTGCCGGCAGGATAGAGAAAATCCATGAAGACACCAGAATTTTCGCTCGAAGTTCCATCATTGGGTGGTCTTTGACTCGAACTGTCGACCACATCGGGCCCTTGTAACATGAGCTGCCATAATGGAGAAAGCTCAAGTTCAATTGCACCATTAGTCCAAAATCCCGAATGAAGCGTGCGACGACTTTTGACCAAGTGTTTTGGTCCTGGTAGAAGGCGCCGTAGACTGCCTGTTTCAAGACATCCCGCCGTGCGCTCGAGCATGCCCTACCGAAAGATATAGGAATCGTGTACGAATATCAAGGAAATATTTCTAATCGTCACCGGTGTGCGGTTCTAACGTAGAAACCAAAACCTAACTCGATATTAGACAATGCCATAAGCTAAAAGAACATTTTAAGGTCTGTATTCACCGAAGAACATGCTTTGCGCAGTCAAAATTAGACTGAGGTTGAGATTATAAGAAAAAGAAAGTGAGAATCTGCCAGTTTATGGTACTTTCAAGTGGAAAGTTGGATTCACTGGAGATAAAAGAGGCAAAAACTTCATATATCATGGTATGTAATAACTTTAGCTGGGACCGGATAATAGTTTATTTTTGCTCCGATTGCTTAGGTAAGTTTGGAGAAGGTGTTATTGACTAGTGCCTGACCGCCTTTCATTTTGCCTAGGTATGCATTAGGTACACTTTGAACAACCACCTATACCTACAAACGATTTGTCTAAATTGTATTCAATCATTCAATTATGGAGGTTACAAAATTCGTCATAGAAGGACGAGATGAGGCCAAGTTATATGGCGATTATTCTGCTTACAGAGGTCGACTCTCAAATCGAATTCACAATTTAAGAAAAAAGCTCGGAATCGCGACAAAACCCCGCGCAAAGTACACGAACAGGCCAGTTACAGCAGAAGATATCAGTCAAAATCTTGAATATGTTCATCTGCTGTTACTCACTTCCGAACGAGCATGGGCGCATGCTATGTCTATGAAGGAGATACATTCTGCCGACACAAAAGGAATTACTGGATCAACTCGATCGCATATAATCTCGCGGTTACATAAATCTACTATATATGCCAATGATCTCTTTCGACTACTATCCGATAAAGCAACCACAAATGCGAACGATGTTGACGTATTGGAAGCTCGAGCTTATGCTGCTTCTCTTGCTGGTGCAACGGAATTTGAGAAACAAAATTGGGAGGCTTGTGTGAAGAGCTATTCAGAAGCTAGAATTATCTACACTGCACTCTCTAAAGACACGAAGACAGATATCTTCAAAGATCTTTTGACCGACCCAGTTGATCCGAGTATAAGATATGGAGCTTACAAGATGGGGATGCCACGAACATTGGCTATTCCTGTTATTGCACGAAAGAATTTTCCATCAGATCCAAAATTGGTATCGCAGGTACAGGAACTAGATTCAGATTGTTTGAAAGACGAGACCACAAAAACCAAGGTTGATCATGCGGAATCTGGTGATATACCAAAAGCTATAACTTGGCGTTCTCGAACTGTCGACTTGGAAGATGCGGCAATAGCCACTGCACTGGCATCGGTAAAATCCGCTTCGCTGAAGTTATCCGAAGTTCTTTCCTCCGACACTGTGAAGAATTCTAAGGATAGGGGTTCTGCATATGACGAAATTCTCATAGCTAGTCAAGATGTAGTCGATGCTACGAAGCGTGCCATCGACGAATTAGTATCCGAGGGTGTTGGTCAGAGCGACAAGCGGATGCAAAGTCTTTTGATAACCAGGACTGCTGTCACTTATGATATGATTGGTTGGCGTATAGGCAGGAACAGGGTCATGGCGGGAGACCAGGATGGCATTGTATTATTTAAACATCGAGAATGTATTCGCAAACAAGGAAAGAAGTTTGTACCATTGGTGGATGGGCCAAAAAGAAAGCTTGACGATCTAAAGGTAGTTCTTAAGCATCACGAAAACATAATGCAAGATGTGGAATTGGCAAAAAACCTCCCTGGCGTGGCAGCAGATTCTACTCTCCTGGAAGAGCTAAATGCAAAATATAGCTATTTCCAAGCTCTTAAGTAAGTAAAAGTAACAGCTTTAACATACCGTACGAACTAAACTAACTATTAAACCAGGTGTTTGACAATAGCTCGCTCTCATGCAGTTCTCTCTAATCCTAAGAATGCCTTAGCTCTTATAAATCGGGCCACAGAAAAATGCTCATCCGCCCACTCGCACCTCTCTTCTTCAATGGACACAACAACTACAGCCTCTCCACCCAATTTAACTGTCACCTCATCCGAATCTGAAAACCTTCTCAATTATCTCCAATGCGAACTCCAACGCTACCGTGCATTGGTAGAAATTTCCAACCTCACATCCGCTACTCCAAAGTCTGGCGATGAAAACGTACAACAAAAGCCACTCGTTGAACGTTTACATGAATACCCAGCTGACGGTGCTGTTGATCTCAAGAATCTCGTCAACTACCCACCAAAAATGGAGGTTGTGCCTGTCAAACCATTATTCTTCGATGCAGCATGGAACTACATTGATTATCCGGGAAGAACTGTAGAGAAAGCCGTAAGGGAAAGTGTTGTGGAGGAAGATACAAAGGATGCACAGCCAGAAGTGCCACAACAGCAGCAGCAGAAGAAAGGATGGTTCGGTTTCGGTAGATAGAATTGGGTATACCAAAAATAATTGCTATAATGATGAGCATTGAGCATAAAGGACTTTTAAAATCTCAACCGACGCTAAATGGTTAGTACATTATAATGGCTCCTTACAAACCCTGTATAAAATCTTCGAGCCTAATGTTTCAATGTCCAAATACAAACTGAACAATAGGCTTGTGAATCTGAATGATTTTTGAATGTTGAAGTTTCATGGAAGATTTCCATCAAAGATCCAAGCCTCAAATGTCACCTCATTGTCGAAACTAAAACCAAACATTGAAAGATAACATTGAAGCACCAAGTACGATTCTATCATTTGATTGGCAACAGATACGGAAAATACATCCAAGGTTAAAGAAACTTTTTTTCATGTCAATGTAATATCTACCTCCCTTGAAGGGAGGTATGGAATGAGGAATAAGAGATGATGAAAGGTTCACCCTCAAGACCACAATCTACTCGCATGCATAATCCTAAGTATGGAGATGATTAAGGAGTTGATGAGTCGGATTTTATTTAGTAGATGGTCTGGTTGGTATGGACTGAATGATTTTATCGAGTCTTGAAGTGTTACATAGAGAAGGGTATTCTGGAAATGGGTTGTGTTTATGTTGGATTAAGATTTGGTGTGGGAGCGAGGGAGTGAATGAGATGAATGAACGAAATGTATAAAAAGCAAGTCTTCCCTAATAAACCAAACCAAACCAAACCAAATAAAAAACCCTTTACCGTCCAAACCACACCACACCCATTTCAAATTACAAATGACAAACCAACCTTCAAGTCCG
>NGKJ01000032.1:200942-211787 GCA_002162495.1 Myriosclerotinia curreyana | reverse complement strand
CTCCCTCCTCCCTCCCCCCTCTTCTCATAAAAACCCACCACCATCACAACCATAACGCATCCCAAAATCGAAACCGTACTCACACCAAGCCCAAACAAACCCAGCAGTAACCCTATTCACCACCACATTAGCATATTAGCTTAACACTATTTAATACCTTTTAAAACCTCCTTAGATTCCTAATATCAAAGAATGGAAAAGAAAGATATGAAAGATATAGAGCTTCCGCAATACGCACCGGAACCATTAATTTAAATGCCTCCCACTACGCATAACCCAAGAACAATCCGATAGCATTCGTTCACTCCTCATCCCTACCACAAAATTGGAGAATCTATCCTCCGCAGACTTCGTAATTGAAGCTATCCTTGAAATCCTCTTCTTAAAAATTCTCAATCTTTAATTCCCTTGCTTAAATCTGTTATCACCATGACATATCCCAAAACCGCACCCGCATCAGCACCAGGCTCAAACAAACCCAGCAGTAACCCTATCCATTACCACACCAGTATATCAGCATCTCCCTAACCCCTAACCTCAATCTTGACAATTTTGACGATTTGAAGGTGCGAAATAAATGAATATATGTAACCTAACCCATGCCTTTTTTTTTCTTTCCTTCGCGGAAGATTTTGGGGGGGGGGGNGGGAGAAAGGGGGGATTTTTATGAAATTGACTTGTGTCAAACTCAACTCTACATACACCGAAACGGGATAATCACATCCATCCGCATTATCCCCCCCAAAAAAACGATGGAAAGAACATGTTAATAAATTCGAACTCGAGATTTCATATCGTAGGCTACCTACCTAGTATACTGTAGGATATTTCGATTAAGCCATACTGTAGGTTATTTCGATTCAGCCAGATCTACCTACCGCTCAGAGTCCACGCTACCAATATTAATACCACGCATGATAATATGAGTATCAGAATCGAGAGATTCGAGTCAATAAATGTCATAGATAGATAGGGCTGTAGATAGAATAATGGGTGTAATTTCCTTCTCAATATGTATGTGATGTATGCTACCCCTTCCCTCTCGCTTATCTCCCAACATGTAGATGGATATCTCCATCAGTCGAAGTATGAGACTAGGGGTATAGAGGAATGCCATTGAAATACGTATGTAACGAGTGTAAGGCTGTCTGTGACAAGAGAGCAAGCAAGTCAAAGAGTGGATGAATGAAAACGAAAAGGCCACCAAATGCACAAATTTTCTCATCCTCATCATCCTCCCTTCCCCATATTCATTTCAATCCCCATTCATCATCAATCAATTCAGCATCCATCCATCCATCCTTCCGAGCGAATTGTAATCTCCCCGCCAACATCTTTCTGGATAAGATCAGTATTGCAAATCCATCCATCTTCACTAGATCCACTGTTTCTTCCGAGTTAGCTGGCACCTTAGCATGAATCGACTCGTAATCCGTCACCATTGTCGATCGTTTGCTCGTACATTGCGTCTCGTTCGACAGGAGGTCATGTTGAATCACACTCCCTAGGAATGAACCTCTGAGAGAGAGTAATATTCCCATACTTTAGTGATCTTCATATCGAATGAGTGGATAAGAATTGTATACTTATATGGTCGCAATCCCAATTCCAAAGTCAAAATTAAGACCTGAGTTGCGAGTATGATAATACCAAATCTTATCATGTCCTATTAAGTGGTCCCCGGAGGAAGGGGAATACGTCAGCACTCTTCTCTCTTGTTGTCTTGGTAACATTCGCATAGAAATGGAAAGCAAATTTCGGAGTTGTGTCCCGTTGTCATAGTAGAATACCAGATTGCCGAAATGTAATGCCGATTATTTATCCTGCACGGAACTTTTTGGAAACACTTCTTGGCGAATCTCCTTGTGACATATACTCTTCTTTAGTGGCGAGACTTTTGCCTTTTGGCTTATTTTCAACATCCAGGGTTGGAAATAGCTTTGAAACTTTTCTTTCAGGCGTAGCTTTAACAACCTCAGCATCCGACACGGGAAAGTACCGGGCCATACGATTCTCATCCTTTGGGGCTATTTTTGGAGTTTTGGACGGAGAAGACTCTTTTAGGGGATCATACCAATCAACATCACTAAGTTGTAACTTTCTTGACCTCTGTCCACTACGGTTACTACCAGATTTATCAGATCTGGAGAACGTCGTAGTGGCATTTTTATCGAAACCTGAATTATAAGTGTGAATATTAGGGTTAGGAAGTAAGGGTTTCAGTGCAAAGTCACCATCTTGATCTTCGCCATCGTTAAGATCGTAATTTAGAACTAGATTCTTGATGCGTTGTTGCTCCTCGCGCTCAGCAGCTTGTTGTGATTTCATGGCAATTGCGAAATTCGAGTCTGAAGGAAGGGCCACCGTTCGAGTCTAAAAAGTAAATCGTCAGTGACGAGTTAAATATTCGGGAAATGTATGATAACTAACCTGTTGACGATTGCCACGCTTTGTCAAGAGTGAGAACGCCATTGTACCACCAGAGGAACCGTTTGTTGGGGAAGTCTCATTAGGTAACTCGCTTGGATTTGTGGGTTCGCGATCTTTGCGTCTCATGGGAAGTGGAACATCAA
Organism: Myriosclerotinia curreyana; assembly: GCA_002162495.1. Lineage (NCBI taxonomy): Eukaryota > Fungi > Ascomycota > Leotiomycetes > Helotiales > Sclerotiniaceae > Myriosclerotinia > Myriosclerotinia curreyana. Next base: position 209,214 of record NGKJ01000032.1, on the reverse strand, counting down.
ATGTCGCCTTTCGTTCAAACTTTCTGGAATCTAGACTCTCAGCCATCATTTTAGCATACTCACGCTCGAAGTCTGCTTCGTCCTCGGGATCGATTTCCTCTTCTTGGCGAGTGACACTAAAGTTTTCCTCTTCTGATTCGTTGCCTGTTGGTGATGTTAAGCTGTCGACATTTGCATCGATCTCTGTTTCTTCTTCCGAATCAAAGGAAGCATCATCAGCGTCTCCTTCTGGAATACCTGCGTCTCCTTCATCCGATGAAACATCGCTATCCGGCTCTTCTGGTTCAGCAACCTTCTCGATGCCAGCAGTTTTTTGATCTTGAGCCATAGCCAGCTGGAACGCACGACTAGCTTCCTCTATGTTTGAAGCAAGCTTCCATTGAGGTCTGGTAGTTGCGTAGATATCACTGACGATGAACTCAATGTCCATGGGCAGAGGTTCTTTTGTATAGATGTAATACTTTGCAAGGTCAATACAAGAGCGATCGTAAGATTGAGAATATAACAACATACCTGAAAAAATGACAAGAAGTAGTCAAGTTTCTTTCCCGCTGCTCCACGACTAAAGAAGATACCGCAAGTCTCTAACAAAGTTGCTATAAGACGAATTCTGAAGAAATCATCAGGCATATCGAATGGATTAATGCGGCCAGGGATAGGAGGTCCACCTAATGATATCAGCTTCCCGTATAAGGATAAAATGGCGCGATTAGAACTCACCGTGACCAAAAGTCAAAATACGGTACATGGTATCAAATATTACAGGATGATCAACCATACGAAAATTATAAAGTTCTCCAAGGTACTTTACTTCTGCAATCCGACGTTGATTGAACTTGAAATCATTTTGCTCCAAACCAACAATAATGTACTCCATGACATTATCAATGACTGTAACTACAAAAGCCTGGTGATATCGGAATATAGCGCCAGCGAGAATTGCTAGAAGATAGATGTTACCATACTTTACCTTTCCAGGTTTGGAAAGTACCTTCTCAAGTATAGTGACAACCTTTGAACTGTTAGTAACTGTTCTCCAGAATGTATAGATAGTTTTTACCTCTGGTTCTTCCCAATGAAGCCTCCGGATAGACTTGATGATTCTAGAATAGTTGCGAGTAGTCATATCGGAGTAAACAAGCTTTCGAATGAATAAATCGATTGGAGTTCTCTCCTTTTGCTGAATTGCCGCTCGTATCGGTGGGTCTACGTAGTAAACAGCATTTTCGATCAACATGCGCTCCTGCTGGCCAATGTGTTGGACCGACTTCTTGCGTTTTAGTGTTTCCAGAAAAGATGCCATTCGGGGGGACATTTCCGGATTGCGAAGCAAGTATCGACCACAATTCTCAAGCAGATTACAGATAATCTCAATGTTCATCCGTGAGAAATCATCTAGACTGACTTTTAAACAATGGAATATAACATGTTCAGGAACCACACCAAATTTGGTCAACTCAGCTAGATAGCGAATGTTTCCTAGTCGGGCTTGCCCTAGAAATTCCTTTTCCTTGCGACGTTGAAGACTACGGAATTCTTGATCCAGGTGGTCAACCAAGCCTTTTGTGATGTCAGGCATGTACTTTCCCAAAGTTGCTACTAGTCGCGAGTATGACGGTAGAAGATCACTACGACCCTTAGGGACTTCTTGCACAGCTTTGATCAGACGGTTACGAGAAGCTTTGGAGTTCAAGAAACAGAAATCAATGGCAGTCTGGTCAATGAGGTCTTTGTTTGTAAGGTCTGGGAGCCGAGCAAGTAATGCATCAACCTGAGCACCAATGGTTTTGTTAGCAATGGCTGTAGACTGATCATCCTCGGTGACTTTGGTTGTAGTTGCAGAGGTCTCCGCAGAAGTTGCTTCAGATGTATCGATCTTTTTTCCCACTTGCTCATCCGTATCTGCTTTTTTCTTTTTTCCATCTTCAAGGAGCATACCAGGGACTTTGCCTTTAAGATCTACAAGATTTTCGTAGAATCTCCGCTCATCTTCGTCCTCCCAAATACCTGCGCCTTCACCCTCGCCTCTTAGATAATCACCAGTCTTGACAAGGCCAATGCCTCCATTACCAAGGGCCGAAGAATCATCGGAGTCTTTAAGATCTGGCATCTCGGCGCCAATAGCTTCTGCGAGGACTTGTGCATTTGATATGAGCCGTTCTTGTGCTTTAACCGCCTTTTCATAATTTGCCTGGCGATCTTCAAATACTTGACCAGACTTAACGTATGCCTCTGAATCTTTACGAGCCTGTTTACCAATAGCCTTCTGATCGCGAATGAGGTGTGCTTTCACATCTTCGAAGTAGCGGTTGAGAATATTTCGAAAACGCTCCTGGAGTTCGGGTGAGGCAAGAGGGGAATCTTCGGTCGAGTCCAAGACGGGTGGTGCATCTTCCATGGAATCTTCCTCGTCCTCGCCTTCACCCTCAGGCGCATCATTACTTGTCTTCGTATCACCATCTTCCTCGACCGTTTTTCTGCCTTCGTATCCAGCTTCTCTAACACCGAGGATATCCCAACCAAATGCCTTTACAAAGATAACTAGCAAGGGCAAGTTGGCATGATCCCTATCATGACCCAGAAGATCCTTGAGAACTTCCAGAGGGAACGGTTCCGCGCCTCCTCCCTTTCCAACCCCGTTTGGTTTTGCCTTGGTATCTGGTGCCTTACTTGATGGTCCTGAAACGGATTCCTTGCCGTGAGATACATCGTCTGGTCGCGCAACATCATCTAACGTTCTCAAAACTCCCACCAGCCATAATTCCGTGACAACCCTCAAAAGTACTCTCTGTCGTACAATTCGCTCCTTTTCTTCCTTCTCTCTGGCTTCGGCGGCGAGACTCTTCAATAATGACTTTTCCGGCGTAGACAACCCTTTTCCTACCAACCATCCTAGGAATTCGGTGAATTCTGCCGCCCCAAAGCGCTGATGTAATGCGCTGACAATTTCTACACCAGCCTCAACCTCTCCCGGCGACTTAAGTCTGCAAAGTCCTTCATAACAAGCTGATATAATTTCCGAAAGATATTTGTGTAGACTAAGGGTTCGAATCTCTTGTAGGAAGGTGCTAAGGGTCGCAGCTGAAATTGCAGTTCGAAGGCGCTTGATGAAAGCTGTATTTTTCTTGAGCGAGGAATCCAGCGACTTATTCACGGCGTAGATGTCTATATTCGAAGGTTAGACCAATCAATTTGGGGAGTTGTTCGCATATCCAACTGACCTTTCTCGCCATTCCAAGCACGAGTGTTTAAGTCGCGCAATTCGCCTTCAACCCAAGATTCAAGTCAGCATAAATGTCTGCACATCTTAGGATACCATGTAAGTACTCACGCTTTCTCTTGCGATCCATGATGAGCTTATTCAGGCCGGATCTTTGTATTTTGAGGTGGGGTTTGCGATGTGTTCCTGGTGCCCCCACATCAGGGATTTTGTAAGAAAGACCAGAGTAAATGAGATTTCACAGAAGCAGAAAAATGCATCTGGATACGAAGATATGTTTGTAGAAGAATAGTTCTTTCAGATTGATTGTCCAATATCCTTTTTGTTACATAGGTTGGAAGAATTGAAAAGTTGGGTAGAAAGTTATTTTTGAGAAAGTTTCCCATCAAATAATCGAGAACATTAAAGCTATGATGACATGGTCTGTGCAATATGTACTAGGTAGGTAGGTAGGTTGGTATAACTAAGGCTACCTTACTGGTAGAGTATCGTTACAATAATAATAAGTGATTATACCTACCTAGTAAATAAATGAGTAGTAGGTAAATAGTAAGTAAGGACCTAGTAGGTGAGTAGTAGTCAATAATATATCTGCGTATTTAAAAGTGTCCTCAGATGAAACTTCTTCTACTCAGATGAAACTTCTAGTTGGATTCACTCATTATCGAAAAGTAGGTAAGATCTTACTATGGGTCACGTTTGTTTATCGAACAGCTGATAAGTTGTGTATATATATATATATATTATATAAAGTATTATATACGAAGTAAAGTACAGCTAACCTGACCTGCATGAGGATACCTAATTGCTATTAAATCTAGACTACTACTACAGTCATATCATCATCTGGTCATCATATGAGAATTCATAATTCATCTACTATACTTCAAAGCTTAACCGAATTCATTATAAATCCAACAATGAGATCAGAGATTTCGAAGAAGAAATCGAATTCAAATTTGATTATGATTATGATTTTACAGCCAGCCAGTGGTGGACACTCACTCAACTGAGGTTCTAATTACAATCCACCAGAGCGCAAATCCGACCTTGGAAGATCTAATGGGGATATGTTCATGAATGATTCGACCTCGTGCGAAAGAGGTGTCAATGGTGAGTACAGTATAGCTAGGTGATGAACAATCCATAAGTTGGATCTCAAGGTCATCGCCCAACATGATATTCAACTGAATGAATCGAACAAGCCTTCGACTCCAACATTTCGATTCTACGAGCCATGACCATTGCCAGGAAGCTCTTGCTTCATATCAGCTGAGGCTGTAAAGGTCGATAAGAGTTTGTGTTTATTAGACCCGTCTGTTGAATTTGGGCGACATTCCTCTTTCTCTGTCAACGACTGAAAACCCGACCTTTGGAGGCCCTTGTTCCTATGATTCCTCCACCAGATTTCATCCGGGTCTTGATGCTACACTGAGGTGGGACCCCTGCATATCGTTGGACCCATTAAGCAGGAGTTGTAGACGTTGCATCTCGGGAGACACAGTCATGTATGTATATGTAGCTCTAGGCCAGCCTTATGAGTATGAAGTTTTGACAATATACCGGTAGTATCATGGAAACGGATTGGGGACCTAGCGTTCAGGAAATGATCCTGGACATCTTACTCAAATCATTATTGTATGAAAAGATCAAAGAACCCCGAGTCACGACGAGGTTATCACCAATCACCAATTCTTGCAGGCGATAACCTTAGACTCAATTATCAAGAGGATTTTGTATGTTGTTATTATTTATTATCATCAGAGATTTCTCATTCTCGGAAATACTTCATTCTTGTGACCATTAGTAACGGTTAGTTGCCCGATTCTAAAAATTATGAACCAATCAAATTTAATTATGAATTTTATGATATAGATAAGAAGAAAATAAGGAAGGTTATTTACACCAAAGGGAAATCCGCGGAAATCTTCAACACTGTGACCGTGACCTTTTACTCAAGGAGATGTCGTACTCCAGATTCATAGTCATCCCACTACTCCGAACTCCACGAGTAATGTCTGTCGTTTTCCTGGAAGATCTCTCTCTGGTGGGAATTCTGCTGTATAAAGTCTGTCAGTATAACTCTACTCTTCTCGATTGAAAGAAAAATGTCACATAAATGATACACTGCTATACATTGCTACTCCCTATCATAAAGTACTGATCTGGATCTTACCTATAATCTTTCCTTTGCGTAATCTACTTTTTTACTATTATATCCATAAAGGACTTTGTATAGTCACAAAAACCTAAACCATTGTTGAATATCATTTTCACTTGGTGCATATCTGAGCGTTGATGATTTTCACCGGATCAGAATCATCATTAATTATCATATCCTACAAATTCTTTAAAGCTTTTGACATATTATTCCCCCTCATTTTTTGATTTCTTAGTATCTTTAAAATAATGACAATCACAATGGACCTTAGTGTGCAATATACGAATGAGGCATCCCTCAAGTCTGGTACAGAGTTACCGCAAGAAAATCCCCAATTGCCACCAACTCCACCAGAGTCCAAGGAGAATAGTACGGATGGGTTGAGCTCTATATCGAGTCAAGATAGTTTAACCTCGCTATCACAACAGCGGTATACTCTCCCGCCTCCAACAAATCCACCGACGGAAATTCTCAAAGAGGATCTAAAAACGCCGGATAATCAAGTCCCTCGAGATGCTCGACTGATCCGGTTAACGGGAATTCACCCGTTCAACGTAGAACCTCCATTGAGTGCTTTGTACGATGAAGGCTTTCTCACATCGCCAGAGTTGTTTTACGTCCGGAATCATGGAGCGGTTCCTCATGTTGACGACTCATCGATACCCGATTGGGAGTTTTCCGTCGAAGGACTAGTCAAAAAACCATTTACTCTCACGCTCAAGGATCTCATTAAAAATTACGAACAAATTACCGTACCCATCACACTTGTCTGCGCCGGCAATCGTCGTAAAGAACAGAACCAAGTTCGGAAATCGAAAGGGTTCTCTTGGGGGGCTGCTGGTGTGTCGACGGCTTTATGGACCGGCGTACCAATGTATGAATTGATTAGAAAGGCCATCCCGATTAGGGGAGCAAAATATGTATGCATGGAAGGCGCTGATAAGCTCCCCAACGGCTATTACGGGACGTCCCTAAAATTGAATTGGGTTTTGGATCCCAATAGAGGAATCATGTTAGCCCACAAGATGAACGGAGAAATGCTTCGACCTGATCATGGGAAACCTTTACGAGCAGTTGTCCCCGGTCAGATAGGTGGTCGCAGTGTGAAATGGTTGAAGAAGATCATTGTGACAGCAGCCCCTAGCGACAACTGGTACCACATCTACGATAATCGAGTTCTCCCAACTATGATTAGTCCAGAGCAGAGTGCCAATGAACCAAAATGGTGGACGGATGAGCGATATGCCATTTACGATTTAAGCACGAACAGTGCTACCGCATACCCGGAACATGAAGAGCGACTTTCCTTGGTAAGCGGACAACAAACTTATCGCGCAAAGGGGTATGCGTATGGTGGAGGCGGACGACGTATAACCAGAGTTGAGGTAACACTCGACAAAGGAAAGTCCTGGGCATTAGCCGACATACGATACCACGAAGACGATTATCGCGACCGCATCTACGAAAACGAAACCTTGTTCGGTGGCAAATTAGATATGGAATGGAGGGAAACGTGCTTTACATGGTGTTTCTGGGAAATTGACCTCAAAGTCGCAGACCTCGCCATATCGGGGGATATCATGGTCAGAGCCATGGACGAGAGTATGAATGTTCAACCGAGAGATATGTATTGGAGTGTTCTGGGCATGATGAATAACCCATGGTATCGAGTAACCATCGCCCAAGAAGGCGACCACCTTCTCTTCGAACACCCTACGCAACCAGCACTCATGCCGGGAGGATGGATGGAGCGAGTAAAAGCCGCGGGAGGAAACCTAGCGAATGGATTCTGGGGCGAGAAAATGGGCACTGAAGATGAATCCGTCGCTGTGATTGAAGAAAAGAAAGAGATAAAGATGACCAAGGATGACATGAAGCGCGAAATCTCCATCGAGGAATTACGTCAACATGATGATGAGAAGGAACCTTGGTTTGTGCTCAACGGTGAAGTGTACGACGGAACCCCATTTTTGGAAGGGCATCCCGGCGGCGCAACAAGTATAACCGGAGTAGCCGGTGAAGACGCCACCGAAGAATTCATGGCCATCCATTCGGAAACCGCAAAAGCCATGATGCCCACCTACCACATCGGTACACTTTCCCCCTCCGCCCTAACCACCCTCCTAAACCCCTCACCCCTTTCCCCTTCCCCCACCTCGGAATCTCAACCCCTCCGCCCCATCTTCCTACAACCAAAGAGCTGGCAAAAAACCACCCTCACTGCTAAAAAATCCATCTCCAGCGACACACGCATATTCTCCTTCGCCCTCCATCACGCGGATCAAATCCTCGGTTTACCAATTGGTCAGCACCTCATGATGCGCCTGCGGGATCCCGTAACACGAGAATCCATCATCCGCTCCTACACGCCTCTTTCCTTGGGAAGCGCCAAAGGGGTATTAGAAATCCTCATCAAGATCTACGCGAAGAATGAACATGGGCCCGGAGGAAAAATGACAACGGTATTGGATAGTATACCCATTGGACACGCGATTGAATTCAAAGGACCGATAGGCAAATTTGAGTATTTGGGGAGGGGAGAGTGTGTTATTGGGGGGGCGAGGAGGAGGGTGAAGAGGTGGGTGATGATTTGTGCGGGGAGTGGTGTTACGCCTATTTTTTCCGTTTTGAGAGCGCTGCTTGGGGAGAGCGAGAGCGAAAGCGACGGCGATAAAGATAACAATCACGATAATAACAATACCCCCCAAGCAAAACCAAAACACCTAATCCTAAACGGAAACAGAAAAGAAGAAGATATCCTCTGCAAAGCAGAACTCGATAACCTAGTCAGCGGAAAAGAAGATAGGTGTAGGTTAATCTATACATTGAGTCAACCTAGTGCTGAATGGGAGGGGGGGAGAGGGAGGTTGGGGAGAGAGGTTTTGGAGAGG
>NGKJ01000032.1:165887-189683 GCA_002162495.1 Myriosclerotinia curreyana | reverse complement strand
TAGTATTTAATTGATTTATATTAATATTAGAATTTAGGGAATTTCAAAGTTTAAAAAAAAAGCAAAATTTATATCTTCAAAAACTTCACTTGTTCCATTAACTAATGGGGCGTCCCATTCGTATAGAGCGTCCCATTGGTTAATGGGACGGGCATATTAGTTAATGGGCTATATTGGCGAACGGGACGGACCACATCTATTCATCCATCGCTCACAAATTACAAGCTTGGCACCTGAGCAAGCACCTCATCTTGAAACACAAACAAATCACAAGGAAGTTTCAGGATAGTGCTTTTACCGCTTCTGCTTCTGCTTTTGCTTCTGCTTCTGCTTTTACTTCTGCTTTTGCTTCTACTTCTACTTCTGCTTTTGCTTTTGCTTTTATTTCTACTTTTGCTTCTGCTTTTGTTTTTACTTTTGTTTCTATTTTTGCTTTTGTTTTTGCTTTTGTTTTTGCTTTTGCTTCTATTTCTGTTTTTGCTTCTACTTCTGTTTCTACTTCTGCTTTTACTTCTGCTTCTGCTTCTACTTCTGCTTTTGCTTCTGCTTCTGCTTTTGCTTCTGCTTCTGCTTCTGCTTCTGCTTCTACTTCTACTTTTGCTTTTGCTTTTGCTTTTGTTTCTGTTTTTGCTTCTGCTTTTACTTTTGCTTTTGCTTTTACTTTTACTTTTGCTTTTGCTTTTATTTCTACTTCTATTTTTGCTTTTGCTTTTGCTTCTGTTTCTGTTTCTGCTTTTGCTTCTGCTTCTGCTTTTGCTTCTGCTTCTACTTCTGCTTCTGCTTCTACTTTTTGCATTTCTTTTTCTTTTCTTTTGTCTTTTGTCTTTTTTCTATCGCTATTTCTCATTACCTACTTAGGTATTGTTACTCGTCATCGCTATTATTCAGGATTTCTTTTTCTTTTCTTAAGTTTGGGTGATATCTCTCAGTAGTAGAGTTTCGTATCGTGTTGGCATTTCTTGATACAAGCCATCTCCTCAGCTGAGGACTATTGAATCTTATCTGCATGATATCCCTCATGCGGATTTATGTAATTACGATATTTCGCAGATGCCGAATACTTACAAAATACGGAGATTTACGAGTAATAGGGTGGTATAACAAGCGAGTGCTTGTCTCTTTAGTTAGAACTTAGCAGACGATCTGAGCAAGATCATAGCTGAAGACTTCACTCACCTTGTTGTACGAAAACGAGTGGTAGTATTTGGATTTAGATTTAGATTCTATGCTTCGATTGTATTGCTAGTCTTTTCTTTTTGAAATGGTTTATTCGGTATTCAAGTATAACTTCTTACTGATGGAAGTAGTTTTCTGATGATAGTAGTAACCCTAACGGTAGTAGTAACCCTAACCCTAACCTCATCCCATTCCCATCCCATCCCATCCCATCTTATTCCCTTCTACACAAGCCTGCTCTTGAGTAGCATCCTCTTATACAAGCCTAACCTTTGATCTCTCTAATACTTAACTATTCATCAATTTAGCAACCGTCATAGCATTAGACTAGCTTTACTCAATCCCAAATATAGTAAGTAGCTTTGGATGAATAGATGAAAAGGATGGCCGATACAACTGGCTCAGACACTTAATTCAATATCTCTATCCTAAATATACATACATTAATTGCTATTCCCAAACTGGATTTTCATTTCATAGGGCGTGGCATGGAAAGTGTACGAATGAAATCTAATCCCAATCCCAATCCTAATTCAACCCAATTTAATGCAACTCAATTCAATTCCAACCTAACTTAACTCCAATTCAACTCCAATTCAATTCCAACTTAACTCTAACTCAACTCAACTCAACTCAACTCAACTTAATTCAACTCAACTCAACTCAACTCAACTCAACTTAACTCAACTCAACTCAACTCAACTCAACTCAACTCAACTCAACTCAAACAAAATCAGCCACAACCCAAAACATCATATAAAATCAAATTAACAAAAGAATTCTCACTCCATTGATTTCCTGATCTTCTCATCATCGCCATAGATTACAAATTTTCCATTCCACCATACAACCAAAGGAACATAACATCCATTCCACCATACAACCAAAGGAACATAACATAACATATAGAACACGTTTCCCAGCACATCCATTTCAATATCCGGCTTTAAAAATTAAAATTAGTTATACAATCACAAGCCCAAACATCCAAAAGTAGGTAGGTAGGTAGGTAAATAACTTACAAGAAAATTCTCAGCGTCTAGGTAGATATCAAATTTCCATCTCTTGGATAGAAGATTGTCAATTTTATCTTAAATATATTATATACACAGATGTATAGACTACATCTTACTACTAGCATTCAAAAATCTACACGAATTTCTTGGTATTTATAATATTAGAATAGATACCTATGGTTAATCTTGTTTGATCTTATTATTTGATCCTACTATTCAATGCTACTACTTAATACTACTACTCAATCCTCCTCAATCCTCCTCAATCCTCCTTAATCCTCCTCAATCCTTTTTAATCCTCCTTAATCCTCTTCAATCCTCCTTAATCCTCCTTAATCCTATATATACCCTTCACTAATATATCAAAAATATATAATACCATATACTTTCCATTCATTCTCATTCATTCCCCTTTCCAAATCTCCAAATCTCCAAATCTTTAAATCTCCAAATCTTCAAATCTCCAAATCTCCAAATCTTCAAATCTTCAAATCTCCAAATCTCCAAATTTCCAAATCTCCAAATCTCCAAATCTTCAAATTTCCAAATCTCCAAATCTCCAAATCTCCAAATCAAATCAAACAAAATCAAATCAAATCAAGTAAACACTACTTAGACTACAAAAAGTAAAAGCAAACTCAAACCGATCATAGATTCATAACGAGAATTGAGATGGAAGGAAGAGCTACTGATTGTATGGAATTATATGTATCTTCACTTAGTCGCAATCACTCACACAATCACTCACGCACATACGCACTCACGCACGCATCCATCCATTAGTTCATCCATCCATCCATTCATTCATTCATTAATTCATTCATTATCAATCTATATACCATTATATACTTATATCCTGCCCCGTGCTAAACCCAACATCCCAATTCCAATCCCAATCCCAATTCCAATTCCAATTCCAATTCCAATCCCAATCCCAATCCCAACCCCCAATTCCAAATTCCGAATCCCAATCCCCAATTCCAAATTCCCAATTCAAAATTCCGAACTTGCACGTTACTACCAAACTCAAGAAAGTGACGCCAGAGGAATCCTATTCCTATTCCTATCCCAATCCATATCACTATCCATATCCCAATCCCTATGCAATGCCATGCTGATATATAATATCCATATTCAAAACTTAAAAGCCAAGCCAAGCCCATCCAAAGCTCACTCAAGCCAATACCTAGTAATGTATTTGTGTACTCCATGCAATCAAATAAATATCCACCAAAATCCACAAAACTCTCCTATCCAGGATAGAATCAAAACATCACGTCACTCGCATCCTCGCTTCTACGTGCACATTCCTCTCCATTCTCCCCGCTCATCCCCATCGCCAACCCTACACCCAATTCCCTCAATCGCGTAGCCAATAGTCCTTCCGCTGGAGATTGTCTTCCCTCTGAACCAGGACTAGCCATTCTCGTCGGCGAGAATGCACCACCATAACCCACATCCCCTTTACTTAATTTATTATATCGCCCCATCCCCATCTCCATTCCACCCATCTCCACCTCCCTAAACGCCGTGCCCGGTCTCAAACTTTCAGAAGAAGTCGATGATTGCCCCATCATCAAATCTAGCGGCTCAAAATTCTTCTCTCCATCCAACTCATCCCTTTTCGCCGGGAATTGAAAAGGAATAGGATCTACCACATCACCAATAGATCCACCACAATCACCACCACAATTACCCCCAAAATCAAAATTCTTATGTCCGCTTAAAGGAAATCCCGAACTCCTCCTAAAAGCCTTTTCAGCCGCCAACGCCGCACCCGCAATCCCGAAATTCGAATCGCGCACTGCCTTATAAGTAGTGAACCTCGGTTCTGGATGTGTAATCTCATTTCGAAGTTTTTCTTTACCATCCGGGACACGGTTGGCGAAGACAACACGGATGCTTTTGTAAAGGTAGTAGCGGCCTCGAGCTGGACAACAAATATGGATATGAGCGAGATAGCGGAGAGTGGGTCTTTCGGCGAGGGGATCAATACTTGATGTGGATGGATGAGGAGAGGAGGAAATTGCCGAGTCAATTATAGGTCCCGCGGAGTAGCTGCGCTGACGAATAAAAGTTTTGGTGCCTGGTTCCATACCTGTAAGATCATATGGGACGAGGAATAGTTTGACGGCTGTTTTATTAGGATTTTTAATGATGATTTGTAATTGACCCTTTTCAGGTATGCGATAGCTGCCACCTGGAGGTGCACGAGGGGAAGTGGATCGACGTTTTTGTTTTTCCACTCTGCGGATTCCTCGTTCTGAGACTTGTCCTGAATTTGAGGGGTTGGTATCAAGATCATCCATGTGTATTCGGTCAAGTGTAGCATTTCTCCTCCTTTTTTGACTGTCCTTTGTCTTTTCAGGACTTGGCAAACCATTTTCCAAATCAATACATCCAACATATGGACTTGGCCCATCTTCGGATTTCCCTTTTCGACCACAGTTTGTAGATTCATAGTCATAGAATACTGCTGGAAATGGCAAAGTCACATGAGGTGGACATTTCAGACTTGATTTGCATTTCCCGAAACCTAAAACTCCTATCTGAGCAACAAAGTCGAGTGGTTTGGATGGTGTGGTAGACATTCTTCCTCGGATGATACTCTCTTCGTATGATCCCACCATTGACGCATGCAAAGGTGATACATCAGACAATGAAGGTCTTCTCGATCGCGAGAAGACTGGTGTTTGCGGAGAAGATGTCGAATGTGGCATTGCATTGGAGGCGAGTGATCTCCTAGGTTGATGGGCTTGATAAGGATATGTATTGTCTCTCTTGAGACCAGGTAAAGGTTTGGCAAAACCAGTAGACGTGGGTATAGAAGAATTTGAATGTATTGAATGCGAAGCTTGTAATGTATGACGCCTTGAGTTAGATCTGAGTGTCCCGGGAGTAATATCTATTGGGTTTAGATGTGAACTAAGTTCCAAATCGTCGTTACTTTCTGATTGCACCAGAGGACTTGTTGGGGCCTTGAGTACAAAGCTCGAGGAGTATGAGGAGGATAACGATGGAGCGCGGTTTCTTATTATTAAATTTGGTTCAAGTCTATCCACCGATGGAAACCGAGGATCGAGTTGAAAAGGAGTAAGGTTCCGTGGAGGAGACGTAGCGAGCCACGGTAAACTTCCTGTGCCAAAACTCTTTATGTCCTGTCCCAAATCCCTAGATATATTTTGTTGCGGCCCTTCTGTAAAATCCCCACTGTGTAATGCAGATCTTGGTCGTTCAATCTCTCGACCAGCTTGAGATCTATGTTTACCAACCGATGAAGGTCTTGCAATATTAAATATTTCGGCAGATGGTAACAGAGGAGGTGAATTCGAATGATTCGAGGAAGTTTTTCGCACAGGAGTTTCTGAGTTATGACCGTGAAGTTGGGATTCCAACTGCATTCACTGTCAATACACATTACAAAAGTCAAGAAAGTTTCAATGATTCACAAACATTTAAATTCGGCAACCAATTCGGACTTTCGCCCCTTTTCAACCTCTCAATAAGCTCCCCTCTATTTGATGTTCTGTTGTATGAAATGTTAAAGCTTGTATCCAATCCCAGTGCCGGTATAAGTTTTGGCCCCTCCGGAGTATCTGGCATAGGTCCTTCACATAATTCTGTTCTGATGCTCTCCTCACTATCTTTTCTCATGATCGTTCTTCTCTCTGGTGAAGTCACAGTGGTAGGAGGCATTTTCGATCTTTGAATGGGCAATATTTCTCGGCCGTCGCCGAGATCATCTTGAAAAATGGGCATAATGAATGGATGTATGAATGGAGCCTTTTAGGTTTGCTCCTTTTCGTTTGGTTATGAGGGCATATCAACGTATTTTCGTAATAATTTAGGATGGAGTAGAGACTTTATATGTCGTGGCAGTGGAAATCTGGAGGAATGATGTCGTTACGAAGCGGGGGACGAGTAGTGGTTACTTATTCCTTTGTCCCTGCCGATACGGTACAGGTGTAGGTAGTAGTGTGGGTATGCGAGACTTGCACAAATGAAAGGATAAGATAATGAATGAACTGATATCTGACAGGATTTTATGCAACAAAAAGAGGACTTCAAACCAATTCCTCTCAATATTTTACTCGAATCTAAAGGCATATAAAAGAAAATTGATTCTTGGTGTTAGAAATAACAAAATTGGACAATAATGATGAAGGAAGAGAGGAAAGAAAATCAGATACAGAGTAACGGGGTACCTCCTACCTAATTATCGGGTTTAGCCGGCCCGGGTATGTACCCACTAAAATTTTCTCAAGCACAAGAACCATCACATCCTCGATCCTCGGATTCCATTCCAGTCATATATCACAATAACTTTCTCACTTAACAAATTCCACAATGGCAATCAGCAAACGCCCCCGCGAAGAAGATACCGCCTCACGTCCAACTACCAAAAAACCCCGCCATGGCTTCAAAGTTGGTCCCGACAATTTGCCCGATGGAACTTGGCGTCGAAAGGTTATCGCCATCAAGAAGGATTTGATTCACAAGGCGAAAGTTAAGAAATCGTATGCGAAATTGAGAGCGAGGGAGCCGTTGAAGGAGGAGAGGAATTTATATGCCGATGATGAGGATAAGGAGGATGAGGTAGAACGAAATGAGGAAGGAGCGGAGGCTGGCGAGGGAGAACAAGCAGCGGAGTTGCATCCGCAGAGGCAAGCTATGCTTGATGAACCCGAGACCGATAATGCTGTCAAAGTTGTTCCACGTTATTCGAACAATTCTGAAGATGTGAGGGAAAAGAAGAGGGAAAGAAGTGATAAGAGGGGCGCAAAACCGGCATATTTTGCAAAGGAATTGGCGTTTGCGGAGAAACAAAAGGCGGAGCAGAAGGCTAGGAGAGAAGAGTTTGAGAGGAAGGAACGGGAGAAGAAGGCTAAGATTGAGGAGAGGGAGAGATTCAGAAAACAGATGGCGAAAGCTAGGAGTGGCGGAAAGAATGGTCAGAGGAAATTAGGAAGGGAGAGTCAGGTTTTGTTGGAGAAGGTTAAGAGGGTTGTGGGCAATTGAGATAATAGCGGCAATGTGGGATGTGGGAGAACGAAATGAAGGAAATAAGGGGAGTGGTAGTGATTGGATGGCGTGTAAGATCCATGTAGTAATGGACGTTCAAGCAGTGACGGGCAGCGGAGTGGAAATTGGAGAGGCTTATGATACCCATGAAGTTATCGCAGATGGATCGACTGAGGCCTTTTGCTCTTTAGATTTATGGCGTTATGGCTGATGTTCCCAACAAGCGTTCGCATCATGGGCCTGGCCTCATGATGTCCAATAGTCCGGACTAGCAGGTCCAAGTTCTCAAAATTCAAAAGGCGTCAAACTCTAAAAATGGTTTGTTAATTCAAATGAATTTAACGCTTTAACTGGGTACGAGGGTTCAAATGGGTTGAATCTTTGAGACAAATTAAAAAATCAGAAGCCTGTTACTCTTCAACTGCAATTTTGGAACACATTGAGATTCCCATAATTTGTGGGACCTTTTCTAAAGGCATATTTAGTTCCTTCACTGGAACTTGCAAGTTATATAGACAGGATATCTTATTCGCTATACTCTATGCTATGTATGTACTCCATTGTCCATTCCTACAATCTCATATACTCATTCCCTTATTCAGAAATTGTTCCGCAACTCATAATTATACTCCTCTGCTCCCCGTTCTGAACCTTCTCGTATATCAACACATCTTCCTCTCACTCTCAATCTTACTCCACACTCTCCTTCGTCTCCATACACACTTGCAATCCTCCCTTGAACTTCTTGCTATCATCGAGTCTCCCCTCGAGCTTTTGAATCTCGGAGACCTTGCTAGCATGACTCTCCTTCAACTTCTCTTTCGTCAGATTCAAATCATTGATTCTTTCCTCGATGATTTCAATCCTGTTCTCATCCTCCGTTTTCTCAGCTCTAACCTTCACCAACTCTTTTTCTAGTTTGGAGATCTTGTAATCAGTAGATATTAGAGCTTTTTGCCACTCCATCTTTCCAATAACATCGATATCGCTAGCCTCAACTCTATCTGGTGCATCTTCCATTTCATCGTCTGATTTGATGGGATGATTATCAGACTCCATTGAATTCTCTTTGGTTGATTGTGGGGCATCGATGTCAATGTCTGTCATTCGTTCGTCTGATGGGCTGGAATGATCGGACATGAGAGATGGGGTTGTTGTTGATAAGCGAGATGCGGTCGCAGCAAGGATTGATGGAATGAGAGATGGGTCTTGCTCTGATTGGGCCACTGACTCCTGTTCTGCTTCGGCTACTGCTTGCGCATGCCTGCTGTTGCCACTGGTAGTACTGATGACTATAGTGTCATCATCACTATAATCTATCAAATCTTGATTTTCTGTAAAATCTTGATTTCTCGTATTATCTTGATTTCTCGTATTATCTTCATTGTCTGTATCATCCTTATTGTCTGAGTTGTCGTCATTGGCTTCACTGTCTTTAACATCCTGATTGCCTGTATTGTCTTCGTTGTCTGTATCATATTGATTGTCCGTAGCAATAACAGACTTTGAAGCATCGGAAGGACCAGAGATAACAGGATTAGGCTCTACCTCCGCCTGTTTTTCTTCGGCTCTAGCTGAGCGGCCTGCAGTCCTATTAATTGGGTTCAATTGTTTTTCTGTGAAGCTCTCAGGATTCTGAGACTCGGAGAAGATGATTGGGATACCGATGCCGGAGAATGACTGGCCGATGTCTAAAGGTTCGGTACCGCTTGTCGGTTGAGTATATCCCGTCGGTTGAGTATATCTTGTCGATACCGATGCAGAGATCTGCGTAGTAGAGTCTATTTGATGGGAGGATGGTGTGGCCTCAGCTGGCTCTTTATTGGCTGGCTCGCGATTTTCTGGTCGGATACTTCGCTGGGCATCGGCTTGCTGAGATTCGGTATAGTTTAATGAGGTCTTACTATTTCCGGGATGTATGACTTCGCCAGTCTTAGGGACTATTAAATCAAGTGAAAAATCAGCTGCGTTCTTTGCTGTTCTATCCTTGACATGATATTTACTGTGAATGTGTTGGATCATGAGATCAGCTGTTTGTGGAACGAGAGCCTGTAGAAATGTTAGTATATAAAACATCGAGTAAGGGTATTCTTTCATACCTTTGGTTCTTTATATTTTGGAGAAGATGCGCGTCTCTTTGCAGAACTTCCTTGCGAATATTCATTGCCGTCGGAAACTCTCTTTCTGTTTTTAATCGGTCGGAGTGGAGAAGGAGAATCCGGAGTCGGTGATCTTTGTCTAGCCATGCTTCCAACACGGGCTCGACGTGGCCTGGACTTGCTACCTGAAGGGTGGGGTGGACTCGGCACTACCCTTTTTGGGATAGTATAGGATTCATCATCGGACGTATTTCTAGCAGCGTTATACCTATTTGCGGGGGGCTGGGGTCGATGAGCAAAAGTTTTTCTGGTTTGCTTGATGGGTCTCGATTTGGGGATTTTGTCGAAAAATTCTCGTTCGTCATAATTAAACTCATTTCGACCCTGAGTGTCCCAATACTCCTTGATCACTCGCCAAAGTCCAGCATGCCCAGCTTTGTTCATCTCTTCTGCAATTCCCTGCCACCACCAGTGTATTGATTTAAGGTGCTGTTCATTTTTCTTTCTCTTTAAAAGCTTGCAAAGGAACTCTTTTGTTTCTTTCGACCAAAGAGCAGGAGGAACATTTGCCATGGATGCTGTAGGAGCTGCCATAACTGCAATTGGAGCCTTGAGTGCGGCTTCTTCTGCTGTTATCGCATATTTATTAACCTTTGGGGTACTGATATGATAGGACATGTTCAGGCTTTGCTCGATTTCTTCCACATTTGGAGGCCAATCACCAGCAATAACACTGTCCTGCTTGCCTTGATACTTCCAGTAAGTCCAAATCTCCTTTTCTGTGCGACATGTTCCAAGTTCCTTACTGATCATTTCAGCGATAATGCGGAGAATTTCGATAGGGTCCTCTGGGGGACAATCTTGATAATTCGCCTCAATCTCTCGCTTAATGAGAGCACACTCTGTCTTTAGGTAGCGTAAAATGCCTTTGGGAGCGCCCTCGACATAGATGAAATCCTCCTCTTTTTTAGAGTCAGAAGGTCCCTCCGAAGGAGAGGGATCATCTTTAGCAGAGGAGGTTGCCTCTACAACAGAAGAGGTTTCTTTGGTAGCGCTATTGGCGTTGGTGATTGTTCGAGTCGAAGTTGAAGAATCAGGCAAAAAAGAAGAATCAACATCGGATAAAGAGGCCTCCTCTGTAAGAAGTGAGGTATTCAGGTTCGCCTCTGTTGAATTTGTAGAAATTCTCAACTCCCTCCTTGCAGGGAGTTCCGTGGGTTGAGTCTGCGGTCTCTTACAGGGTGGAGTAGGACTATCAGGGCGTCTGCTGCCTCGTACGGGTCGATGGTACCCTCTAGTAGGAGCATCGAAGCCTCGCGAGGCTGGTCGATAATGGTCTATTTCTCTGTCCGACTCTCTATGATCGAAGTGATTAGATTCTCTTCCTCTGCCCGAATTTTCATTGTCGAAGTGGTTGTCGCGGCAATTTTCTGTAAAATGTTAGCAAATCATCATCATTAAGCTGAAGTAAAACATACCTCCCGATCTGCAGCGTCCTTGTAGCCAGTATCTGCATGTTACACGAGTTCGAGTTTGGCCTTCCATAGTTGACCTCCTGCCTGCGTCATGAGCTTGACCCCGCCGGTCCATTGTTCAATCCCTGACTGTGGGATTGAAATCAAAAATTTAAAAAGAAATAAATCCGATGTCGCAAATAAATTATCAGCAAAGTAAAAAAAAATCCTTGGTGTAGATCAATGGGAGTCGAATATTAATACAAGACCGAGCCAAATCCAAAAAATTGTAGGAAAAGAATCAAGTTGATGTACTAGGTAGGTATGTATCAAACAGATAAGAAGTTGAACTTGGGTAGTAATTGAAAGATGTGTTGTTTGTTGTGGATGTTGTAGTTGGGAAGAAAAAGATCTTGTGAAAGCAACGCGAGAGAGTTCTTAAATAGATTTTTCCAAACTAGCCTAGCAACGAGAAGAACCGTGTAGACCACCATCATGAGAAGACTACGACGAACTTTTACCCACTAGATACTGCCGTAAAATTCATGCTCATGGGAGATTATGATAAAATTCTGCTTTATGGATATTTGTCATTGAAACCGTAGCCAAGGAAGATTAAAATGAGCCTTTGTCCAATATATTCCTGTCGTTACCCATGATGTCGAGGTCGTTTCATTCACTACTGCAGCTGTCGGCTGCTATTGGATAGTTACCTACCTGATAAACAGACATCAAATCATTCACTTCGAAGTTACCGCCGCTATTTTTTATACATTTCGAAGTAATCCACTTTCCTTTTCTTTCAGCCAGCGAGGTTCTTGTTTCAGGTCAGTTGGTAGTATGATGGAGGAGTACCATGTGATGAACACGACAAATCGCATCTAAAATACGCTTCTTCTACGACTCTAGTCGACTAGGCATGCTTTCTCATAATCAGATCTGTCGATATCTCGTTTCCTCATTGTAGCACGCGACGCGTCAATCGAAGGGAAATATGGCGGATCAAAAGGACGCGGTCTTTTTCAAAATCAGCCAAGTCCAATAACATTGACAAAATGAATAGCAAACATATACTGGTTACCCTCATTCGACGAAGTGGGCTCTCGTCGCTATCCCAAGTATCATGAATGCGCATTCGGACGTATAATCTCTCGAACTTACATAAGTTACCACGAATGAGATGTTCACACAATGAAAAGTTGCAGCTAATATCATGGACACACTTCTCGCACACCATACAAGTGATATTCCAAGGCGACGCGTTTGCACTTATAATTCGATATCATGTCGTTTGCGGCTATGGTGCTTGTATCTTCCAAGAATTCGAGGGAGAATTCTAGGTAGAAATCTGGTCAAGTGATGACATGCGTAAACGCTCTTTCTGTTTTATCATATAGTCAATCTGAACACGATTGAGAGTCCCTCAGTTCCCCAAAAGACACTCGAATACTAGATTGCCCCAAGTTTAAGTATTTTATAGTACTCTTTGGTGCTTTCATAAAGGTCCGATATGGGAATGTCACCTAAGGCTAAGCACAAAATGATCCATCAAAAGCTTCGAGTCAAAGATTCCATAAGCAATGTTTGGTAGGAAATGGTTCCGTTATTTCAAATATCGATTGATGTATGCGTGAGCATGAGATAACTTCACAAATTTCCACTCATAAGTACCCGCCTATCAAACTTACGTTGAGTGAGTGTTTCTGTACACGAAAGTCTCATTTATTACATTATCTACATATATACATAAGGGTCATGAAAAAGATTGACCAAGTACCCAACGGCCCTGAAAAAAATGCCCGAGATCTGCCAGAAGTAGTAGAAAGAACTAAAACCTTGTCTATGTCATCAACGACGTAGTCCGGAGGATCAGCAAATAAAACAGGCGCTGGGTATAGCCGACCCTTTCTTCATCCACAGTCCCACTCCACCAGTCAACGCGCTCAACTTAAACCCCAAATCTTCACAAAACTCCAGAATACTCCTCAAGTCATATCCGCTAACGCCCTCCCACTTGCATTCCCCTTTTACCCCATGTCTGATTGTCCCATATGTACACTAAAATTGTAAGTACTACGTAGAATAAGAAAACATCCTCACAACGGCGCCAAATATCTATTCATCAAGAATGATATCAATGTGTGCGATGCGCTTCTTAGCCTTTTTCTGCATCTCCTCTTGCACTGAAAGCTCCCTTTCCTTTGCTTCGGCGGCTTTAAGCTCTGCCTGGGCTCTTTCCCTATGAGCGACAATAGCGAGTTTCAGCTGCTTACGCTTCTCTTCGGCTGCCAGCATCTTCTTTTGTGACATTTCGCGTTCTTTTAACAAAACAGCGTTCATTTGCAATGTGTGGTCTGGAGTCTCTTCTTGAGTTGCAGACGGAGGCGAACGCTGTTGCACATGGATAGTTGATAAGGCAGGATTATTGTCAGCTGGCGTATTCATTCCTGATACTGTTGAGTGATAGTCAGAAGCCTCGTTCTGAGAATCATATATCAGTTAGCAACATTCTTGCGAGAGTATTGTGTTCTCCGAAACGAGACATTGATGCTTACTTGAACTTTCGAATCGACAGAAGCTCTTCCGCGGTTTTCCATCAAATGCTCTGAGCCCAAGCTGTACCGAACTTTCTTTGCTGGTTTGTCCTCTGTTTGACCTTGAAAGCAGACATCTGATGAGCGATGATGCTTCAAAACGGAGTTGGAAGGTTCTCTTTTGGCCCGAAGTTCTGCTTCCTTGAGGTCCGTGGATTTCTGATTCTTATACCAAGTCTGAATTCTTTTGATTAGTAATGATCCCATGACTTGCGCACTGAATCTGTACCTGAATCTGTCCTCTGTCCAATCCAGTCTCTAATGCTAGTCGGTTCCACACTGGATTAACCAAGTAAGAGAATTTTGCATACTGAGCCTTCAAGATGGCATGCTGTTGTGGGGTAAAATCTAGCGGTCGTGTGTTTCCAAAAGTTACCTCTGAACTACCTTGCTATAAATCGATCGTTAGTAATATTCAAAGTATGCCCAATAAAGAGGGGGAACAACGATTACGTACCCGAACGGATTCTTCGTTTGAGCCTCCAGTAAGTGGATTCGAGGTGTCGTATTGACGAACTGCATCATTACGAGGTTTTCGTTTAAGCTGCTTCGTATGAGGCCGAGTTGTCCCGCCCAAATGTTTCTCAATAGCACTTGGAGTTCTTGCATCAAAGTTGTACTTTGCTTTTCCCTTGGTATCCCAGTATCTGTAGATGTTTGCGGGTCTTCGGTAGAACCCCTGGGACTCAAGACTCTCTGATACCATGCGCCAAAGCTGATCCGCCGATATCGGTTCAATCTTCCATTCTCTCTCTTTATCCCGTTGACCTTTGATGCATTGGTATGCAAGTTCACTCTCTTGATCCGACCAGTTGTTTCCTACCACCCACGGTTTGTTACTGTCTTTGAGTTCCCTCTCAGGCCGATTCTCAGACTTTATATATTCCACATCTACCCCGTATTCTTCGTCTTCTTCATCTTCCTCGTATTCCTCCATCGCAGGGTCTTCACTATCACTGACGTCCCAGATATTAGATGCCGCAGATTTCCGGGCGACGCGATGCCACTTGCAGTAGATTGCAGATGGTTGGCGATCGAAGCCATGTTCCTTCATTTCAGCGGAGACCTCTTGCCAAAATGCACTATAGACTGCCTCCCTTTTACCCTTACCAAGGCCGTTGACAATTTCTTTCATCATGGAAATCTCTTTGGGCTCCCAACGGCGGTGCTTTACAAGCTTATTCTCGATCTCCGTTGCAGTTTCCGTTGCAGTTTCCATTGCAGTCTTCATTGCAGTCTCCATTGCAAGATCCATTGCAGTCTCCATTGCAAGATCCATTGCAAGATTCTCCGAATCTTTTAGATCAACTAAAGAAGATTCGTCCATTGACCCGAGCTATTAAGTACTTATGACAATGATTAAGCTGAGATGTTTGGCAGAGGACAGAGGAAAATCCTAGTAGCCAAAAAATATATCGGTAAATTGGATCATGGAAACTTAAAGTAATAAGTTCTTTACTCGAGTATAATATCTTGATGTATCGATTTGATTGATGTTGAATTTTGGATGTATGTTGTGTAGTACTTCGTATTATCGTATAGCTTTTGAAATTGTTTTAAAATCAAATGAAGGAAGAAAGTTAAAATTTGTCGCGTCGCGTCTTTTAGATCCAACCGTTTGGTTTTATTATACGCGATCCTTGTTATTAAGGTTGTTTTTAAAAATGGACCAATAGAAGTCAGCATAATTAATTAAATTTACGAATTCATAAATCGATATGAAAATTGAATTGGATAGATAGGTAATACTACAATATTTTTATTTGTATTGCTCCAATCCTCCCATAAATGATTTAGATTTTTGAAAAGCAAGATGATGCCATCTAATGGTATACCTATGCTAATGATTAATGATTAATGATTATTGATTATTGATTATTGATTATTAATCATTGCTTCATCTCAAGGAAGGTTACGACGGCTACTTGATTCACCTAGGATTGCAGTGGCCGCGATGAATGAATGCTATTTAATATTCAATATTCAATACGCTTTAGCACATTCTCGAGATGAACAATCTCTTGCTCTTTCGCCATGAGTTTTGCCTCCACAAGTGTTAAATCCTGTAAACCATCCCGGATTTTTCTTCAATGCTCATTCCCTTCTTTCAATATATTTCCTCGCTCCAACTCCGCGTTTTTGATTGACTCCTTCACATATTGAGCTGCTGTTGATCCTGCCTTCATTTCAAGGGCGACCTAATATACGTGATTGCGGAAATCCGGGTTGAATTGGTAGAGTCCGGCTTGCTGGATCTTCTGTTATTGTGAACGATACCAAGCACGACTTCGCCTTGCGAAGATTTGTTGTTGAAATCTGGACCAGGTTCCTGTGACTTTTTGATAGTGCTTTTTTTATAGAAAGGTTGGGCGTCTTTCAAGCACGAAGATTGTTTTACTCACAATTTCAAGACCTGGCCATTGGCTTCCATCTGATCTATCCAACAGAATACCATTATTAGAACTGCCGCTTTAGCTAGTGGCAAGATGAGGTCTCTTGATTTGAAGTGAATCGGAGTGTAATAATTCCTCCTTATGTTGTTCTTCCTCCAACAATCTTGTTGTTTTCCGAATACTCGATCCCTTTGACTTTGCAACATTAATCTCGGGCTGACGAGAGGTTTCGTTGATTTTCTGCCGTTTCAAACCGTCAATATTTAAACTCCAATGACAGAATCAAACTCTAATGAAAAAATAACTCACAGTGGGTTTAACTAGCAATTGTGGACCAGTCAGATTATTCTCGGATGCGGAACCTTGGAACTCAGTGATTGTGCGTCAGGATGATGGTCAATGACTTACCAGTGGTTTTGATACTTCTGTTCGTAATTTTTTGTTTCCAAGCACTGGCCGTTCTGAAGTAGCCTCGCTCTTGTAGGTCTTTAACAACAGCGTCAGCTTTCTCTGACTGAGTGTGATGTTTACATCTTGTTAGCATCTCCTTGTCTTCGAAAGACTGCAATATACTGATGGCTATAGCCAGCTCCCCTTTGACCAAGCTTTATAAGGACCACGAAAAAGATTCAAGTTGAACATTTTTGGTTGCACTTTCGCGGTTTCATTATTTTCAACCACAAGACCATCATGGTTCTCATCCTCAATCTTCGCAACAGCACCATCATAGTTTCCATCCTCAACTTTAATACTCGTTCCACCGTGTCGCATCATACTGGAAGGGACCGAAGTTAGTTCAAAAGATAAATTGAAGTTAAGTATCGAATATCTTAAGGGTGACAGTCCATGGATCAAGCTCGTGACCAGTCAAAGATTTGAAGAAACTAGCGATAATTTGGCGAAAGATAGGTAGATGACAAATTATATATCCTCATCTCACTGTTGAATCACCAAGAATCAACCAGTATGAATTTTAGTGCAAAGAAAATTTGAACCTGGCCTCAAAAGAATGGATTTCACTCCTTGCCATTGTGTTAGCTCAGTGAGCATATGAGATTTGAAGGCTTTTCAGGCGTAACCGATTGGCACTAAAAAGCTACATCGTTCAACTGTTAAAGAGCCATTGTATTAATCGGTTTCGTAATTTTGATTTAATATAATTCCATCTTCGACTAGGTGGCCTCCTTGATGTGACTTCAGCACCCATCCAAACTCCGATTAAAACATGAAGGGAGTATTTGGAAGGTGCTTATGTAAGCTAGACTCTAACCAATCGGTTATTAACCGAGAGAAGCACTTCAATATCAGAGCATCTTCTTCAGACAACTCGAATATGTATAAAAATTTTAGGGCTGTAAGTCATGGAGACCACAAGGTATATTGTAGTGTCAAAAGTCTGTAAACGGCTTTCTCTTGAAGCTAATATAAAGCACTTTAACCATATCATGGCCATTACCCCATCATCATCACCATTGCTACCTTTTTTAACTTGGAAGCTAATTTTATAACTGCTCGTTTCAAATGAAACTCTGACCACTATAAAGTTAAATTTGTGGTCACAATGAGAGGGAAGAGCGCATTTAACGGCATCGAGACGGATGCTAACGTGTTTTCACTGATGAAAAGACGTAAGTTTGCTTCCGTACTTAATAAATGTTGTTTAGCTTATTTGCGAACGCCTAGGTTTTATATGCGCTAATTTCATTCACCACATTGACCAATCAGCTAATTGATAGGTTAATATAAAGTGAGAAATGAAGCACATGAGCCAACTCCCGTGTTAGCGTGTGCCCGGAATATATCAATGAAGCAGCGAAATGGTGCACAGTTGAAAGAATGATTAATTTCTTAAAAGTCGCATATCATTACTAACTATAGCTATTCTTATTTGGCCAATGGGCAGCGCCTCCTCTCACCTTTAAAGGAGCAGAAAAAGAGCATCCATCTAATAGCCAAAAAGAGAGCCCAAAAATCGGCTAATTGTATCTGTCCCAATATTCACCACCATTGACCTTTAGAGAAAAGGTAACCATATATTTCGTATCTGAAAAGAAATCCTGAAACCAAAGTCACCTTGGAAATGATCGAAGACATAAATGAGATCCCCAGCCATTAATGCACAGCTCAAGCTACTTTCCCGAATAGACCAGCAATATAGAAGGATCCAGAGGTCAATTTATCCAATCAACTCCATAAGCTCATCCAATCTGGCCTTCAAATCAGATTCCTTGATTTCTGCGTAATCAATCTCTCCCTGGAGCCTCTTGGCAGCTTCCAGTTCACTCTCAGCTTTGATCTTATGCGCAGTATGTTGAGTTGTGAGCTTTTTCTTGCGTTCATCCAATGCGGAAATCGTTCCCTTCAAGACATTGCACCGATCGATCAATCCTCTCTTATACTCGTCAGAAATCCAAACGCCTTTCATAATTGGCGCTGCTGTCTCTTCTTTGTTTGAAGTACGAACAGGTGGTTCGAGTATAATAGGATTGGACATCTCGCCAGGGTTCGTGCTTGGAGTTGCAGATCTGGCAGAATTTCGAGGAAGCGTCAGTGGAGAGAACTCTCGAGATCGTTTTCTCTTCAAATCCTCTCGTTCTTGCTCTCGCTGTGATGCTTTAAATGCCTGTTTTTTTCTTTGGAATCGCTTAGCGCTGAACCATGTCTAGTATATTAATTAGCTAAGCTGGAAATTTCCTAGATTCTACTGAAACATACTGAAACCTGTAAGAAACTCATATTGTTCTGGTCTGCAAGCAACTGCTTTTCTTCCCTAGTTGGGGTGAGAGAATGTTCGGCGAATTTCTCCAATGCATCTCTTTGTGACCGCGTTTTGAGCTGTCGGGGGTCGACTACATGGTTGGGTTAGTGAGTAATTAGTAAAAATTAACCATTTATAACCATTTTGTACATTGGACTTACTAGAAAGATTTGCAGATGCCTTATCTTCTTCATCACCATGTACTTCTTCGCCATCAACTCTCGCCTTGTACTTCGGCATTTTATGGCCATACCGCTTCCACCAAGCATGGCAAGCCCCTGGGGTTCTGTTGTATCCATGTCTTTTGAGTTCTCTTGAGATGTGTTGGAAAAGCTGATAGCTCAACTTTTTTGATCCTTTTCCAGCTCGATACTTCACAACTTCTTCAGAAATAATCGACTGCTCTCGCATCCTCCATAATAGTGGGTTGATGATAGTGTTATTTGTAGATGTATCAGTTGCATCCTCATCTGCAAGTTCCTTCTCATCAGCAGTATCATACTCAGCATCATCAAGACAGGCATCCACACTTTCGTCATTTTTCCATGCGCCAAAAGACAGTTCGGGTCGGTAGCTGCATATTTGACGCCAGTGTACATTACATGCGTCACTGGTTTTCCATACACCAAGTTGTAGTAAGTTGAGAGCCATAGATACCTCGTCGAACAAACCGTTCATAGAAATCTCGCCATCCTCAACTCTCTTCTGACGTTCTTTCACAAGTTGAATCAGTGCTTCTTCCTGTGGTTTGGTCCAGGACATTGGAGATTCGACCGGTGGTGCTCTATAGGTAAGTGCAGCACCTTGAATGTCTGAGATGAGAGGAGGACCAATCTCATATTGATTGCGCTTTGGTGGGCTGTAAGACCGGGAGTCAGTATTTGCCTTTTGAGGAAGTTAAGAGATGAAACATTCAAACATGATTGAAAATTGGAGAGCGTGAGATCAGGGATCTGATTTCCTTACCTTGGGTAATCCATAACACGTGAAAGCACTAGCTATTGAAGGCCTAGGACAAGGACTGGAGAGTGATTGTGTTTTTTAATGAGTAACAGGATGGAAGGATGATTGTTGTTTTAAACCGTGAACAGGATGGAAGAAGCAACCTTGAAAGTAGAAGTAAAGCGCGCCACAGAAGTACAGTAGATACTAGTGCGCTACAGGTATCAATATTGAATTAGAATACGGTTTAAGTAAAGCGAATGAGAAGAATTATTAGTAAGTTAGTTTTCGAATTTCAATTGATGGGCTGTAGTGACAGCTAATAGGTATGTACTATCATTTCCTAAAAGACAAGCAAATCAAATACTTACAAGTGAGATGGAGTGCGTATAGATTAGTCGGCGACAATTTCATATTATCTAATTACTAGAATAGTAATAACGTACTACTCGTCGGCTATTTCAGAAATTCTGATCAACTACTCTTAGTAATTGATATCACTAACCTTGATTTATAGCAACTTTGACACAATGAAATTTTTTGAATAATATAGATCAAATTAATTATATAAAATATTAAAAAAAAATATTAAAGTATTTATTAAATATACTTTATTATAATTCCAAAAAATTATAATTATATTATATTTATTAAGTATAAAAACTTAAAGTTAATAATAAGTTAAATTAAATTTAGTTGATAATTAAACAATATTGATGATTAAGCGATTTTGTTAATTAAATAATATTCTAGTATTGTATTTTAATCTATAATATTAAACTTTACTATAATAACTTTAAATCAATAATATTAAATAAAAAAATTATATAATTATAATAAAGTATATTTAATAAATATTTTAATTTTTTCTTCTTTATAATATTTTATATAATTAATTTAATATATATTTTTCAAAAAATTTCATTGTATTAAAGTTGTTATAAGTTAAGGTTGATATTACTGATTACTTTGAGTAATTGGCAGAATTTATCTATTAGCTAGCGAGTACTATTAGTCAATCGTTTAAATCATATTTAAAAGAAATTGTTTTTATTTATTTATTTGTTTGCTCTAGTACAGCACAGGACAGACGAAAACAAAATATTATCCGAGGATATCTTAAATACACCAACAACACCACGTTCAACTCCCAAGCCTAAATATTTAGAATCTAGCCTTCGGGTTTGTCAAGATAGTAATTGAGCTTAGCTTACCCTTCAATGTCTCCATAGGGTAGGGCAGTTACCCGTCAAGATCGAATACCCCGGGTTGGGTATGGGTGCCTGTGCCTGTGCCTGGCTTTGGGGCGACATAATAGGTTTTGTTGATGTGGCTTTCAATACGGCTTTCAATACGGCTTTCAAAACGACTATCTGACATCATTAGTCTGTGCGAAGGAAGTGATTAATTCAGTGATCGCATATCTTCAGGATATCATTAGAGATTATCTACCTACTGGACTTAAAATAGTGGCCAGTGGTTGCCTTAGTATACGGTAGTAAAATTAATGAATTATCTAGAGATATACAATTTCGCTAATGCTGTATGGTTAAAGGAAACAAACAATTATATTGCTAGGTGTATGAAGGGTGATCTACATTTTGCTTGTGATAAATGCATTGAGTAACTGAATTCATGTTTGGAGAAAATATAGTCCGAAAAATTGTATTGTATTAGCGAAGTAGAGTAGCTGGTCTCGATGTCTCATAACACGTTAAATATTGTGAAATGACTGCAGACCTAGCACGCTAATCAACATACCATACCATTCTGATGGTAACTTGATGGACCCCTTTAGGCTCACCCCAAGCACGAAAATCCAGCAATCACAACATCCACCTGCACCTCCGCCATCAAAAAATCATATCCAAACTCTCGATATTCTTCCGCAACTTCTGCACCTTGCGTAATTCTTCATCCATTATCCTCTTCCACTTCTTCACGGCCAAAAGACTCCGACGAGCTTCAGACTCGTGCTTTTTGACGCCGTCATCAATCTCCTGTAACTTTCTCTGATATTCTTCGTATTTCGATTCTAATCTCTGTCGTTCCTGCATCTTGAGATCGGCAAATTTCACCGAAAAGTCAATGTCGGGATCTGATGGTTCGGGAGCTGGTGGTTGGGGGATCGCAATTGTACTTGGGACCTCTGGCTTGATGGTTTGGTTCGCAGGTGATGCTGCCATCTGGCTCGTTCGGGAAATGGTGACTGGCGAAAGGGAGCAGGACCAATCGTTATGCGGGCTCATCCGGCGTTGCCTCTTTGGTGGACGTCCCCTTGACTTGACCGGGCCGGCTCGGCTCCTACCCCACTTCCTTGACGAAGTTGTGCTCCTTCTGCCACTCTTTCTCTCATACCATTTCTAGAAGTTACAATATTAGCATGGCATTACGCAAAGGAAACGTCGCAATGGGACACACAGACCTTCACGCCCTCAACAGAAAGCCCCACTCGTTTTGCCAAAGTAGCTTCTGCCTCACTATCCGGATTATCATTGATCTTGTATTCAACCTCGAGCTCGTCCTCCTGTGCTTCCGCAAGAACGAAATATGATCTGTCTTGTTCTTCGTGTTCTGTCTTGATCTATTATCTAAGGTTAGTGTGTATGTACAACGAAGACAAGACGAAAAGGATTTAGCCTTCCATTATTGGTAAAGTATTGGCGCTTCTTCGCCCAGCGGATTCTATAGGCTGCCTCTGTCCTTCTAGGGAAACCTTGAGCTTCAAGATTGCGACGAATTGAATCCCATTTCTCGCCAAGGAAACCTTCACCAGATTTTTCGTTTTCTAAATGTGCTTTGTGCTCGTTATATAAGCATCGTTCTTCTTCCGCCGACCAAGGATGGAACCTTCGGTATGGCTTGGCGGGTTTTCTCGTATCTCTTTCTTCAAGAATAGGCTCGACCTTGATATCTCTCTTATTTCCCGCAGCACCCTCTTTCTTATCCCTCTGAGAAACTTCCGGTTCCTCATAATCGCTTGCATCGATATCCTTGTCAACTAATTCGGTCAAATGGCGATCGAGAAGTTTAGATATCCTTTGCTTCTCTTCCGATACCTTAGCAATGCTTCCTTTCTTGACCAACTCATCGTAAAATTCCTGGCATTCCAGTGGCGTCTTCTCTACATCTTCTTCTGCGAGTTCCCGGGAGATGAGCGCGAAAGCCTTCTCGGGGAATGTTGGCTCCAAGCCTTGGCCAGAAGTAACTTTGATTACCTGTAGTTTCGCGAGAAACTTGTCGCACTCGTATTGCGACCATATTTGTGGTAGAATGGGATGTAATACTGGCAAGATCACTCTAGGCGTGTGCGACTCCGATGGAGGTAAACTTAACGAAGTCAAGCTTGACGCAAGCGATTTTGATGAATTTATTGCCGAAGTAGCAGCCTCTGGAAATGAAGGCTTCAGAAGTACAGCTTCCGCCTCCCCTCGCCCTGGAGTCGATATCTCAGATTCTGGCGATGTCAAAGAAGATAACTTTTTCGACTCAGAATCTGACGACAACACCCGTATATCCGAGTGAAGCAATGGAGGCAAGGGCAAGGCCGAAGAGAATAGTTCGACGGCTCCCATCATGATTTTATCAGCAGAAAATTAACTAAAATAAAGGACGCTCAAGTCCATCGTCATACATGAGAACCATATAAGCCCAGGCTCCGAATCTTTGCAGGGTTGGGAATATGCAGTTGCGTATTGTAGATTATTCGTGATGAGTTGAGAAGGTTGTTAGAAGTGCCAAGTAGCAGATTGTGCGGATGCAATGTAAGTTTCTGCGTTGCTTCCTTCAGGGCGTTTGATAATCTGAATTGTAGTTCTATAATGAAAGGGTTTCGAATAGATCTGTTCTGCTACAGTTCACATGATTCGGACCGTTGAATCCCCTGGCTTCCTGTAACGCAAAAAATGGTAAACACATAAAAGGAACATAATCTGATGCCTTAACATTGGGACACAATTCCACAATCGCGCTCATTGCCACTTGACAAAGATATTATTCACTTGGTGCATGAGCCCAAAACCTTTCATTTTCATCCAGAAAAGTGATGTGAGAATGAGTGTTTAAGGATAAGGGAAGAAGCGCATTGGGATAAAAAAGTTGACGGCCCAGATAATTGCACGCGAGTGAGGACTTATCCTGCATACCTTCCGACCCTGAACTTAACTTCGCACTCGAGATTATTAAATAAAATTAAAATGCCCGCAAAGCCCAACGCGCTGTCACTTTGAGCCATCACCAAAAGAAAAGAACAGCCTAAAAATCCAACCAGCCCTTCAAAATCCAGCGAATCTCTCTTCCCCTACCCACTCCTCCCCCTCCCAAGCCCTCTCACACGACCAGC
>NGKJ01000032.1:155588-165787 GCA_002162495.1 Myriosclerotinia curreyana | reverse complement strand
CCCTCTGTTCCCCACTCGCCCCACACCACAAAATGCCCCTCAGCTTCTCCACCCCAAAATCCCTATACCTCAATTCCGGCACCGCACGACGGAGTTCCTCTGTCCATTTGCCCGTCTTCTCAAGCTTCCGTCTCTTCAACGGTAAGCCTAACATTTTTCGAGTTTCGCCGTCGGGATCATCGTCTAGGGGACGTTTGATTGGGGATTTGGTTTTCTGGTGGGGTTGGTTGGTTGGTGAATGAATGAATGAATGTAATGTGAGTGGGGTGCGGGGGGAAGGGATAGAGGAAAATTTTAAGCAACACGCGAATGGGCCACTCTTACTTCTTTCCCCGCAAGTGCTTTCTTCACCAATTCCATTTCCTTCTGCCGCTTCTTTTTCTCAGACTCGGAGATGGGCTCCGGGAGATCGCCCGTAGCTATGCCATTCACCCGCCCATCAGCACAACAATACTTGAAATATCACACAAACACACATACCCCTCAACGCATTATCCTTCTCCCTTTGTTCTTGAGCTTCCAAACGCTCGATACATCGTAACAAACGATGGCGTTCTCTAGCCACAACAGCCCTTTCGCGAGGAGCCTTGAAGGAAGTATCGATGATGGCGAGAAGTTGCTTTCTGAGTTCCTCGATACGGATACGGGTTTCAGTCTTTCGTTTCCTTTCGCATTGGATTGCAAATGGCGTCTTTGAGCTTCGGAATTTCTCCAAGGGATCTTGATAGTCTTCTTCGTCGTCGCCGAAGATGTCACGGAAAGTATTTCTTTCGGGCTCTTGATAGATCTCGGGTGGAGCTTCTTCTGGCATGGAGACTCCCCTTGCGACTTTTGGACGTGTGTTTCCTGTGGGTACCTGGAGCTTGGATTTGATAACTTCTCGGCGGAGGAAAGCTTGGAGACCGAGTTTTTTCGTCATGGTTGCGATGGATGGGTCAATGATTTGTTACTCTTGGCAAGGAACGAGATAAAGTGACAGTATCGCCAGCAAGTAGGGGAGAATATGACTTGATAACTCAGTGTGAGTTCGCACTTCAGATCAAAAGTGCGGGGTAAGCACAAGATATGGGTGAATTTCAGACACAATTCACCAGACAGGAATGACCACATACTGACAGCATTCTCCCCTATATTCGGCAACGAAAATAGGCGAGAAGGTATAATAACATTTCCCCTGAATTTCATCGGCAACAGAATCGGTGTCCACTAATCCACAAGAAAAAAGAAATATGACAGTAATAATACAGTACCACATCGGATAATATCGGGAGAATGTATGAAATCCCTTCTCCGAATTAGACGTGGTCAAGCGGTATTTAACCAACTCCTCACTCAATGCAAAGTCCAACGGCTATCCGGGGGTAAGTGAAACACGGAAAGGATTAATTGGGTACTTACCACTTAATCTGCGAATATCTCCGCCCCACACACTGGATGGATCTCATCACGGGATAAATCAAATTATTCATTCATTCATAACTCCACACTCTACCTTGAAGTTGAAACGCAAGAATCATCCATAAACACACATAGCATAACATGCTCATCCACATCTTCCTCATCATTCCACCCCACCCCACCGCAGCCAATTGTTCCAACCACCCACCCACCCACCGCATTACATCACAAGTGAACCAACGCATCACGTCACGCCACAGCACAATATAGCACAATGAACCCACCCCATATGAAATTATTTTCAATTCATTATCCTCCAGCGTGAAACATGCACGAGATATCTATTTCATAAAAGACCACTCTAAGCTAAACCAATGCTAATGCCGTACTTGATCCCTTGATCCTTTGATCCCCTGGCACCCCCTTCTTCCCACACCTACAATATCTACCTACTCCCCTTCTTCCAATCTTCCAATCCTCCAAGATATGTGAGAATATCAATGAAATCGACTCAATCGACTCAAATTCCAGAAAGAGAAAAGGAGATAAGCACGCACGCACGCATGCACTTCGAATCCATAACCACTCGAATATCAATCAAAGCAAATTAGGTAAACACGCAAACAAGGCACTCAAAAAAAAAACGCCATGAAAATGTAAATCTCTCTCTCTCTCTCTCAATCAACTGATATGGTCGATCAAAAAAAAAGCTTCACTATCATTCATTTTCCAGAACTAACGCCCCGCCCATCACCCTGCTAAACATGAGGAATGCAAAAAAATGAATATACATCTCGACGCTTTCTGCGTATCCGACGCTTGAAGCAAAACATAAAATAAAAAAGAGGCCAAAGGTTCCAATCATTCAAAAGCGAAGGTCATAGAGGAGTCATGGTACAAAGTAAGAGGTTCTCTAAGCGCTAGCAAATATGTCGTAACTGTTCTCGATGACAAATTGAACGGCTTGGTTCTTGGCGTGCATATCTGTCATCTCACGGTCTAAACTGTGATCTCGCATGATCGTTGGCGCAAAAACGACTGCCAGATTTTTGGGTGTCATCTGTACCGAATTAGTAAATGAGCGAGATGACGTGTATAAAACAACGTACCAAATTCTCGCTTTCTCGCTTTGCCACTCGCACAAGATGGAAGACTAAAAACTCGAGGCAATCACGATGCTTGGGAGGTAGCATATTGACTGTATTTCGTAGATGTGTGCAGCGTTCTGCATTATCCTCAATAGCTGTAGTTGCTTTAGCAAATAGTTCAAACCCGGAAAATAGATAGGACTCACAAATTGATTCTAAAACGCGGTCATAGACGTCATAGGTTAAAAGTGGGACAGGTAATTTTCGGAAATATTGTTTCAAAACACTCGTGACTGCGGTGATATCGAGGTCGGGATCCGAGATATCATAATCGTCAGTCTTATCAAATCCCTCTTTGATGAGGTTGATTTGACCAGTACCTCCAGTCTTTCGATAAATACCCTCAATGTCCATTCCACGCAATTCAACTTCTTCAATGCAACGAGTGACCACACTTGGAATTTGTCGACGCTCATAATCAGCTCTCTCAACAAGATCAGAGCCAAACAAAATTGATGGACTCTCAGCAGCCAGAACATTACCACTTGACATCGACTTTGGCATTGATTGTGATTTCTTGAATAAACCAAAACCTTGGCGAGAGGGGTCGTTTGATGTAGACCTGGGTAAGCTTACTCCAGAGGCATTTGCTGGTGGCGCTTGCACCTGCTCCATAGTCATATTGTAAGGCATACCGATGTTATCACCAGTTTGACCTGGCCATTGATTGTTCATCCGCTCTGGCCCACTGGAGAAAGCACCTTTGAAACCTTTAGTAACTCCCTTAGCAACGGTTTGACCACCCTTCTTCCAATTGAACTTCTTTGCTTGGCCTTTACGAATGTTGACGACATGAGGAGCTGATAGTAATGTAGCTGGCTCCATGCCGGGGTCCTGATCCATCGCATGTGGATAGCTACTATTACTTGAACCATATAAAGTAGTACTACTGGTTTCTGATGGACGAAGACTTGCATTATCTAGATGGACGGAAAGATTAGATTTATCCTTATTGTGGTGAGTGTAGATTCCCAGACCGTTCATTGGTGGCCTTGGACTTTCCATATTAGGATTGGCGGATTTGAAACGTTCCTGGATTTGGTGTGTAAGATCATTATTCATGTCTGCAAGTTGTGCATTCTTAGATGACAATTGCTCAAACTCAATCAATGCTCTATCACGATCGGCAATAGCTTGGTTCTTTTCTTCTAAGAGTTCATCCCGCTCTTCAAAAAGTTGTTCAATTGAGGCAGACATTGACTGTTTAAGTCGTTCAAGCTTTTGAACAAATTCTTTGATGGCAGAATCTTCCAGCTCGGCAACATCAAGTGGTTGTTTCGAACCTTTGGCACGTTCCACATAACCCGCTAGAACCTCCAACTGACGAATCATAAGTTCCGTTTGAGAATCTAGGACCGAGACAGTTTTTCGCTTTTCGATGAGTTTTTTGTTTAGTGTTTTCAAATCTTTCTCGTTTACAAACTGTCTTTCAAGTTCCGCGACTCTTTGTTCCGAGTTGCGAAGTTGCCTTCTTAACAAAGCCGGATCATCCCCAGGATTTGGTGAGTTTATAGAAATTGGGCTACTAATATCTCGAGGTCCGCTCATATCTTCAATGATTGGTGTTTTTGGCCACCTTGGAGAATTTGGAGTGCGTGCAGTTGTTTCGCTAACGCTGCGACCATGTCCACGAGCAGAATTGCTTGCTTCACTGCTTGTATTCCGAACGTGGCGTACAGCGTTGGAAACTCTTCGAATTATCGATTGTGAACCTTCATCATTACCGAATATCCTAGCCATATCTTCATCCATGGTAAGACCTTCACCGCCAGCACTCCATCTGGGTAGGTTAGGAGATGAAATGGATCCATTTGTTGAACCTGCCGAGGGCGGCGCTGGAGGTGCTCTTGGGGTCATGTATGTATCACTCAGTTGTTGTTTAGGGATTGAGGGTCGGGTTGATAATCGATTTTGAGGTACCACATCGTCGATGGGCGATTGAAGCAAGGGACCGGAGATTAATTTGCCGTTCACAGTTGGGGTATGGGCTGCCGCTTCAGATGAGGATTCCGTGGATGGAGAGGTATCTGTTCCGGAGGATAAGCTCATGGTACTAACATTGCTTCGTATTGGTCCTGAGGCTACTTCCTTGCGGGGTATTGAAATTCTGGAGCTTCCAGAATTGCCTCTTGAAATGGTAGAATTTTCCGTGTCCCTTGATTTGGAAGTGATTTGATCCGCTGCCAGTAAAGGTTTCGGTGACTCCATTCTAGCCATATTACTGTCTTTCCTGGGAGGTATGTTAGATAAGGGAGATTTTGAACTCTCGCTCCCAGTGTAATCTGATTGTGAGTCGCTTCTCGCCGTCCCGGCTCGTTTTCCTTTGGGCACATCACCCAACCTAAACTTTTCACCAGATGATTGTGTCTTCCCGTCAAGAGTTTCTGCAGTTGATGAGGTTGCATGTTGTAGTAGAGTATCATCACCCCTTGATGAAGA
The DNA here is from genome assembly GCA_002162495.1 of Myriosclerotinia curreyana. Lineage (NCBI taxonomy): Eukaryota > Fungi > Ascomycota > Leotiomycetes > Helotiales > Sclerotiniaceae > Myriosclerotinia > Myriosclerotinia curreyana. The sequence continues at coordinate 160,802 of NGKJ01000032.1, read as the reverse complement.
CGACTCCTTGGCGGGCGTTCCTGTGCCATCTGCTGCCCTACGCATGCTATCCTTGATCTGTGCTAATTGTTCCTCGGATGGTTGTTGATTCTTCTCTTGGAATGCGATATGTGGTGTCGATGACGAGCTCACATCTTTTGAATCCCTCGATCTCTTCTGGGACTGTGGTTCAGTTTGGCTTCGCCCACTATCTTTTGAGCCAAAGTAATCTCGGTCTGGTGCTTGATTCTCCTTGATCTTCTTTGTATCCCATGGTGTAGACGCGGATCTTGGCGTTAAGCTCGGCGCGGGGCTTGGGTCCAAAGCAAGAGGTATGAAAAAGCTCTCTCCATCACCATTTCCAGACTCCGACATTTGTGAAATCCCAGAATATCGATTGTTTCGATACGTCGTTGTTGGAAGCGTCAATCCATCTCGGCTCGTGGCATCGGTAGACGCTCGTTGAGAGGAAGTATCATCGCGAGGTTTTCGAGAACTGCTCCTAGATGATGAGTCTGTACGAGAATATGTTGGCCGTGGCCTTGGAGATAATTCTGTAGGATTATCCGCATCGTGAGGATCCGGGATCTCACGTTCAGGAGAGAAGGCGCTTTGTGGAACCGCGTTTGGTGGTAGGGCAGGTAATGATTTATCAACGAGCATGGGAGATTGATCATCTTTCTTCTTCGCATTCGCAGCCGCTCTTGACTTTTTACGTCGCCTAGCCATCAGTGATTCGTGACAGGTCATACAAAATATTCCTTGGGATGTGCGGGCATAGCGAAGGTTTTCGATCTTACGTTTGCAATTCCTGCATCGAAAGCATGTTGCACAAAATGCTTGGTCACCGGTGAGGATAGCTAGGTCTTCAATTTTGTTATTGCAAGCACTGCAGCTGTAAGTGCAATTGTTGCAGATAAGGGATCCGTCACCCAAGAGTAACAAATTCGCATCGGAATCCAGGAGGGTTCCGCAGGTATTGCATCGGAAGCAATTCAAATGCCATCGATTGCCAGCTACAAGTTCGTTAGAATTGAATTTCGCAGTCGGAGGATTCATTTCATTGATTGCTTCGGATCTTCAATGTGCAACTCGAGGCTCAAATCAAATAAAGCAACGTAGCGCATTGGATAGAAATAGATGGTTGGATTCACAACTTACCAAGTTCGAAGGCTTTTCCTTCCTCTAGGATCTGTGCCAAAAAAAAATTCACTTTAGTAGCAGATTCGTAAAGACATCAAGTGGATGGGATGGGAAAACTCACATCACCACATCCTTTACACGGATATGCCACATCGTCACCCTCCATAGGGGACTCCAGATATGTACTATTGTCTGGCGATTCCATCTTTCCAAATATGTGCGGGACCTCGACAGGAACCTCTTGAAACCGTATCTTTCTATTTCTGTAGATACTACACTTCCTCCTCGAGTATCACGGACGGTGGATCAAGGCTGAACATGAATTGGCAGATGCGATCCCTCGACGTTAAGTTTGATGGGATATGTTTTCCAAGCAAAAGAGCGCACGGTCGGTAGGAGATTCGAGAATTGTGTACGGAGGTATGCAAGTTCGCAAGGGGAAAAGAAAGCTAGTGAGAATAGACGATCGATCATTAAAAAACAAACTTTCCTGAAGTTTGATTCGCGAAGGTTAATAAGTTAAGATCAATAAATTGGGTGGAGAAAGGGCTGAAAGGTTGAAAGGTTTTGAAAGGTTTGAAGGGGTTTGTTTGAAAAGGTTGTTTTGTATAAATACTAGAACAAGAGGAGAGGAGAGGAGAGGAGAGCTGAGAGAATAAAGATTAGTACTCTAATAATTGTATGGAAAAAATAGAATGAGAATTGAAGTGTGTGAATTGTTTGAGTTATTGGAGAAGAAGGAGAAGAAGGAGAAGAAGAGAGAAGAGAGAAGAGAGAAGAGAGAAGAGAGAAGAGAGAAGAGAGAAGAGAGAAGAGAGATGAGAAGATAGATGTTGGATGTTGGATGAATTCATCCAAAGATCCAACGAAAGGTAGATGCGAGATGGGATGCGACAGGTTCGGTGAACTGTATAGGTAGGTAGGTATGTACGGAGTAGTATGAATCTAGATTCTGATCTGATCTGGTAAGACTGACTTTACTTAGCTACTTACATCTGTACCCAGGTACTCTGATTCATAGATATCTCATATACCTAGAGAGAAAACGGTCTACAGGTAGGAAATTCCTTCAGTACGTACTGCAGCTTATATAAAATTGATAAAAATTGTAATATAAGAATTATTATTTTTATAGGAAATAGTTAAAAAGAAAAACCTTAGGAAAGGCTAATAATGATCCTTTAATTAGCAAACAGTACTCTATAAACATCAATAATAGTGAGCATTAAGTATTAAGTTCTTAATGAAAAGTTGTGGGATAAGATGAGATAGACAAAGACGATAAATAAAGATTGAAGATTGAAGATTGTAGATTGTACCTAGATTGTAGATTGTAGATTGTAGATTGTAGATTACTGTACGTAGATATTTCGAAGTATAAACTACTTACTTATAGTGCTTATTCTCATATAACGTTGTAGTTTAACCATAAGTTATTATTGCAAGTCGATTGTATGAGTAGCAACAAGAAGGATGAACTATACAGAGTACGTACCACAAGAAATTAATTACCGCTGCAGGTTCAATTTGAATGAATATACTTCTCTGTAAGGATGGATATTCCCTATTCTCCTTTATAGCGGAATGATCACGATAATGTAGGCAATGAATGATATATGATATATAATCACATTAAGGAAGATTTATATTCCTTCTCCTTTCTCTATGAATCAGAACATGAAGGTTGAATGTTTGTACTCTTTATATTAGAATTAGAATGATATAAACTACCTATAGCATTATTACAATATCTACCTGAGAGTAGTATCTCTTCAAACCCCAACCTTCACTTACTTACTACTACTACTACTATATATGCTTCTTACATAAGTTGGCCATTAGAAGAAGTTTCATATAAATTGACCTCCCTCAACTCCTCAACTCCTCAACCAAGGAGACTGACTTCATGATTGAACACACTCTGATTCGATAATGCCATGTAAGTAAGTAAGCTCTAGAGAAGAACATTCATTTATGCTGTAACTACCTAGTACCCACCTACTAACCCGTACTTTTCCAATATCAAATTACCTATTTTCCAATGTCCATGCCATGCCATGCCATACCCAGAAGCGTATTTATTGATCCTCAAAGAAATGATTCATAGTAAGATGAAAAATGAAAGATATTATTAACAATTGATTAATTTTGTACTTTGATGAAATGAACTGGATATGGCTACTTACTCATTATTTGCCACCAATTCCCAGGAATCTGGAAATGAAATCGTGTTCTTCGTATCACAAGATTATTGTTATACACTTCTTTTTAGTATTACGGTACCTCCTCCTCCTGTTAATCGCTGGGAAAAATGAAGACAAAGTAACATACCTAGTATATATATAATATATCAACATCATCTCACAACCCCATTATGTGGTAACGCTCGAAATTACTCCAGTTTGACAATTACCCCTGGATGAATTTCGAAACCTTAACTAGACGAGACTGATGAGTATTTACTTACGTATATAGGTAAGACTTATATTAACATTATTAAACTATAAATCATTCAACCCAAAATCAATAATATCGCCTTATTATTGAAAACATCCCTAAAACACATCATCATCAATGTTTCAGCATTGCATCGACTCGGTCATTGATCGATCCATCATCCATCCTCCTTGAACAAACAAACAAACAAACAAACAAACAAACAAACAAACGCCTAGATTATGTTTCCAAGAAGCGAGACCGCCTTTGATAGCTAGGAATTCCTTCCTCCACTCTAAGGTCCATCCCACTCACTTACTTACTTACTCATCAGCCCTCTGCAGACCTCAATCAAGGAGGGACAGCCATATAAACTTAAGAAATCCTATGAATGAGTATTCTCCAAGTTGTCATTTAGCGTCAAGATTTTCTTCCTGAGTTGAGACCGACCTCTTCAACCTCTTTGCATGCTCACCTCCTCGAGAAATTAAATGTGGAGAGCAAATGACAAGGATACCACAGAACATTGATACATCGTTCTAGACCCACCTCATGACATTGACAGGATTATCAATATCAATATCAATATCAATATCGATATCGATCACCGAGTGTAGGATAAAATGATCACGTGAACATGTCGATTTCTAACGTCCTTGAACCTCTAGGTTAGTCCCCAAAGGATGCGGATATATACTCGGTAGGGAAGAGCGTGAGTTGTGAGATCCTAGCATTCTTTGCATTCTTTGCATGAATTACTGCAAAACACCCATCAGACAACCTTATATTAGAATAATAATAATAATAATAATAACAAGCCACCAACACATCACCAACCATCCAAATACCTCTCTCCAAGTCTCCAAGTCTCCAAGTCTCCAACTCAATAACCTTCCTTACCCCTCAGCAATTCCTTCCACCCAACTAACTGACACATTACCACATTACCACGACACTTATCCGCAACGCAACGAACCAGAATAATCAATCTTCTAACTGCTGAGCCTGCTATTGTATTGTTGGATTTTACTCACACTTCAGTACTCTTTTATACTCATTACAAGTTTCCCATCCTTCCTTTTATTCTCCTATCCTTCTATCCTTTTATTCTTCTATCCTTTTATCTTTCTATTTTTTTATTCTTTTATCCTTCTATCCTTCTATCTTTTTATTCTTCTATCCTTTTATCCTTCTATCCTTTTATCCTTTTATCCTTCTATTCTTCTATTTTTTTATTCTTTTATCCTTCTATCCTTCTATCCTTCTATTCTTCTATCCTTCTATTCTTCTATTCTTTTATCCTTCTATCTTTCTATCCTCCTATCCTTCCCCTCCCATCCTATGTAACACAGTACGCGAAACTAATGCGTATCACCCACCACGCAACACCTAGCCTATCACACTATAAGCATAACCATAAGCATAAACATACAAGCATAAACATACAGACATAAACATAAACATAAACATAGCCATAATACAAGCATAAACATAACCATAAACATAAGCATACAAGCATAAGCATAAAAAATAACCCCAACCCCAAACATCCGCTTAACACCACACACTGCACACCACACTACCAACATCCCTCCCAAAATCCCACAACTTGTAGATCAAAAGCCAGCCAGCCAGCCCTTTATGACCTTTTTTCAC
>NGKJ01000032.1:130228-155488 GCA_002162495.1 Myriosclerotinia curreyana | reverse complement strand
CCCGCACCTCCTGCATATATATATACTCTCCAGCCCTACCTGAACCTCGAGTTTCGCGTTTCGTGGTTTGCCGTTTATCTCGGGCATTTAGTTGTACTGTACCAGCATATCCATAGCATCCTCAAAGCAGCCAGCATTACACACACACACAAACACAACCACACAAACATGATCAAATAAAAACATGACAAAATATAAAAATACTTCGATTTAACCCCTACGTGTAACGTCCCTACAATAACCAGAAAACCGATGTGTAAAGCGCAGTGCGCACTGCACACTGCACAACGCCATGCAATCCCTTCCATTTTCCCTTGTTACACACCAGGGAATCCATCACACCCGCTCAAAAAAAAACAAAAAAACAAAACCCAAAACTATTCAGCCAAGAAAAAAAGTTTTCGTATCGTACAACTCCTTACTCATCATCCATTTTACCCCACTGAAAGATTGGAACCATACGTTTGTGCCCATCGCCCTCACCACAATACACCTCAGTTTCCTACCTCCAACTCCCTCTGTCTCTTGACAATGTAATATGTAATCAAGCTCTTTGGATCTCCGCTCACTCTCCCGCCAATACCACTCCAGAATCTAGCTTCTCCAATTCGCGCATGAGTACTCACACAGAGTACGACAGCATCCAATCTAACCCCACTCTCCTTGCTTTCGAGACACTTAGCCGCCAACGCCAAGATTTTATCAATTTCCGCATCTTCCAATTCTACCTCTGATTTGATATCTAGTGTCTGCTTGAGTATATGTAATCCCATACTTAATTTTCGACATCCTTCTAACGTAATTTCCTCGTTAGCGAGGGAGGTGAGAATTGTAGAGATGGTGTCTTTAGGATTGGCGAGTGTGACGAGTTCATCGGCGAGAAGTTCAAGGCCACTAACAATATGGGTGCGTGCATCGTAGCAGGAGCGAGTGACAAGGATGGAATGGAAACCTTTTGCGATATGTGGTCTGAAGGATTCTCTGTAATTCTTGAACATGAGTTTGATTGTGGCTAGTATCTGTGCTTTCACATCTTGGACTTTTGCGGGTGCGAGATTTGTTAACGGTTCTTCGAGATATTCGAAAAGACCTAACAAGAGAGCAGCAAATCTGCCATCTCCCCATACGGCTTTGTTATCTTTGATCATTGCTTGAAGCTTTCGGAAACCGTGAACATCTAGAGTCTTGGATCTAATTTTGGCGATGCCGCTGTCAAGTAATTTTGTACTTTGTTTGAGCTTGTCAGGAGACATGGGTGGCATAATAGCTCCCTCGCCATCGAATTCACTTACACCGTTTCTTGATAAGTTCATAGCATCTTCATTGACAGGCACTTCTTCGAGAACAGATGGAGTAACTGTGGGCCTTGGAGTGGTTGGGTCATCTGTACTTGAGAATGGGTCTTCATAAACTTTCATTGGTTGATTGGCAGGTGCTTTGATATCTTCTCCATTAGAGTCAATGGCTTGGGGATATGTTTCAGGTTGCGTTCGCTCTAATCCTGTGATGGTGGGGACAACCATAGTAAATTCTTCATCTGCTCTTGAGGGACTGGATGCTGGCAATCCAGGTGCTGATTTAGTTCTTGTTCTAGCGGGACTGCTAATATGTGGGGATGCAGCAAGTCTGGGGGATGCCGTTGCGACTCTTCCAGGTATAATTTTTGCGGGACTTGTGTAAGTAGATTGGGATAGATGGCTGGGTTGAGGTGGATGGCTAGAATGGCTTGTATTGGGCCTCGGCATCGGGGCTCTTCTAGCTTGGGGAGAAGTAGTGGCAACAGGAGTCTTGGATCTTGGTGGTCTTGCTGATGTGGAGGATGAAGGGCTTGCATTTGCTTCGCTGGAATGTTGGTTGGTTCTCCTTACAGAATACGGTCCCGCAGTTGCAGGTCTAGCAGCAAGTTCTGGCCTCTTAGATTTACTTGGTCGCATGGGTGCTACAGAAAGGCCACCTCGGGATGCAGTAGCCTCTAGATGTGGTCGTGTGGGAGCTGTTTCTGAAGATGATGATTTACCTGATGCAGTTGGAACAGTCCTCGATGGAGAAAATGTCGACATTGCAGAACCAGGACGAGGAGGCATATTTTTGTTGGCCATTTGTGCTTTTTTCTGTGCCATCATCGTCTCCCTCAAAGAAGGTTTAGGGGGTCCAGCAGTACTCTTTGAGAAACCAAGACCAGGCCTGGCGCTGACTGCCGCTGCCTTCTTTAGAGCATTGGGGTTATCTGGAGAATTTTCTAGTAATCTTTTTTGAGTCGGTTCAAGTTCTTCGATGATTCTAGAAGTAGTTAGCTACCTTTAAGTCCACGTGGAAGGACTTGTGCACTTACAACTCAGCCCTTGCTGGCCATAACTGAGCAAACGTCCAGTAGGTTGATCTCATGTTCTCACGAACACCAGGATTGGCGTCCGCCAAACCTTTCTTTATGCACTTTTCGATCAATTCTAGTCCTCCGCTATGCTCAACATGACCCTTGTGTTGCGCTTCCTTCTTTAGCAATGTTTTGAGCCAACCTGTGGCATATGTTCTTGGCTGAACATTCTTATCTTGGCATGCGAGCCAAATATGCTGCATAATTCGATGATTGTAGGTGACGCCGCTGATAATGATATCAACTGTGATATTTCCATTCTGCGAACTGATCTTCTTGGTACCACCACAGAGCTTGATGAGGTTTTGTAGCAGAATTTCGACCATAGGATCCAGTCCAGGTCCAGCAGTTCTAGCGACCTCTTGAACAAGACTACATCCTTCTTTGGAAAGACTTGTTCTCAGTGAGTTAACGGCTTTCAATATGCCATCCAAGAGGCTTTTGATGCCAGCAAGAAAAGCATCATGATAGTCGCTTGGGGCATTTCCGGCGTTCAGTCTCCTTAATTTCGTACAACTTTGTTCTCTTTTGAACCAATTTGCTTCAGACTCCTTGTCCTGGAACCATGGGTGCATTTCTTGAAAGGTTTCCTCTAGTTCTCTTTGTGTATTGACATACGCAGGGTCCACCTGCTCTACCTTTACTTCTGGCGTTGCTGGTCTCGAGATACTCATAGCAGATACGCTACTAGCTAAGGTGTTTCGCATAGGGACTTCAGCTATTTCCGGCTCCACAATTGCTGGAGCTCCTCCTGGTATGAGTTGACTTGTGATGGCTTGTACGATCGCTGGTCGAACATTAAAATTCTTCAATTGCTTCTTAAGATCAGATTTGGCGCCATTAGGAGCATTTCTGTGGCAGTTTAGTATATAAAAGTAGCAGCGATAGGAAGGGACTTACTGGAACAGAGTAATGACAGTATTTCTCGCAGTATCTCTTACCATACCATCCGCATCTTCAAGTAGATCCATTAATGTAGTTACGAAACTTTTGAATGGCATCCCATGCTCTTGGTGCATCTATTTTGATGAGGTAGTTAGAAAGCGTAAATAACCCCGCACAGAGACCATGTGTTTACCTGTACAATCCAATTCATTGAAGTCTCCTTCATTCTTGAATTCTTTCCTATCAGTCCCGCATTCTTCACAATTCTTTCTACATCCATGGGCGCGTTCTTCCAGAAAGTGGTAAGACATTGCACAGCAAGTTGTCTATATTTCTCCCTCTGGTCGCCCATCTTATCATTTATCATTGGCAGAGTCCGCGCAGCTTCCTTCACGATATATCTCGGTTCCTGGCGTGAGAGTCTGGTAAGAAGATGATTGAGGGTAGAAAATCCAGCGTTGACCAGCGCAGCATGTTGCGAAGACATTGCGACGCGCAAAGCTTCGAATAGCGAAAGTATGCATGGTTCGGGTACATTATGTTGTTTGATACTGGATTTGATATTGTTGATTTGATTAACCTTTGCATCTATGGATGCATCAGTTCGAAGTATTGCAAGCAAGTTTGCGACTTGATCTTCGGTGATCTTTTCACCCATGATTGAGGTGGGGTGAAAATGAGGAAACCGCAAAGATCAATTCTTGGAATAATATGTATTATTGTACTGTATTGTATCTATAGATGAGATGAGATGTGCTGTCAGTGAGTGAGTGAGTGAGTGAGTGAGTGAGTGATTGATTGTTGGAATAGAAGGAGGTTTTATACAGTTTCCGAAACTGTTATTGTAGGTATGAAATGTAGTACAATATTATAAGATTAAAGAATTACCTATGAAAGTTGGGAAAGTCACTTACCAAATATATTGTTTTGTTACTTTTTTTGTAACTTCAAAATTCCATTCTGTTTCGATATAATTCTGTTTCTTGTGTTCTTGTTGCGTCCAAACAAATTGTGGTTGCCCAGGGCAGGGAAGGGGAAAGGCTACACTAGTCCTAAAGTACTTATATTATAAATACAAAACTATCCCTTGCATAATTAGTAGGTAAATAAGCCAATGAGAGTGAGAATCTGTAATTTGTAAATTGTAATTTGTAGTTTGTAAGAGATACGAGCCTCTTATTGGTTAAATTGATAAATAGATAAATAAATAATTTCAATTTAGATAACATTCCACCTGTTGCACTTCAAATAATGAGATGAGACCCTTTCCTTGTCAAAGATCAAAACCCTACAAGTTACAACCCACATCATGCCCACTTCCCCCACAACCAGCCCAGTTCCTCCACCTGTATTCATGCCTCAGATCTCAAGCGCCTCAGCAGCTCCGATTCCAACTACAACTCCTATACCACCAATGGCTCGATTGAAAGGAAATCCGACCGCAAAGTCTACTAAAGATTATAAATCCATTGAATCTGTCAATTTCCCTCTACCCAAGTTACGCCTCGAGATACGTGATCTCAATCATGCAGGATCACAAACTTTCTTGACCGCCGTTATAGCGAATGAGGCTCTGCAAACAGCTGTTCGAAGTGTACTCACTCTACTTTATGAATCCCCCGATTGTCCCACTACTACTATTCCAACGACTCGATCAGTGACCCTTATCCTACGTCCCATGGAAGGTGTAGCATATACAACCGGTAGCGACCTCGACGATGATCACAAAGAGATACATTTCTCTCTGGATTATATACATAGAGCCATTGGATCGGAACGAAAGAAGCACGAAATCATGGGAGTGTTGACTCACGAGATGGTACATTGCTACCAATACAATGCATACTCTACCTGCCCTGGGGGTTTGATTGAAGGGATTGCAGATTGGGTGCGATTAAACGCCGATTTGAGCCCACCCCATTGGAAGAAAGATGCTGGTGGGAAATGGGATGCGGGTTACCAGCATACTGGATATTTCCTGGAATATTTGGAAAAGAGATTTGGCAAAGGCACAATAAGAAGGTTGAATGAAAAGCTGAGGATCGAGAAATACGAAGAGAAGCGCTTTTGGACCGAGCTTTGTGGAAGACCGGTTGAGCAGCTCTGGAAAGATTACTCAAAATCTCTCGAAGCAGAGAAGATAAAAGCCGAAGAAGAGGAGTGTGTGATTGTGGAAAAGGAAGATGCTACTACACCCAAAAAGCTTGAAACCGAAGAGGATAAGGAGATTTCTACCACGGCCACGAATGAGACGAAAGATAACTCCCAGGCACCTTGAATGCTTAAATTACGAGAACCAGTTTGTGTACGATGCTAAGAATTTTGAACTTGTGGAAACACCCCTCTCAATCGTATCGCCTTTCCTGTGCCGCATAATGCAGACAAAGGTTTATCCCAAGTTCCAGATGATTCATACAGTTGAGAAGATGATTGTCTGACAAGATATCAATCACCGAATGCCCGAGCTGTTTAAGCCGAAGAACCATTAGAGAATAATTATATCTGATAGTATTTCTTATGTGCCATCTCAGTGTCTCGAACAACTGACATGCAGTATATCGCAATCTCCACCATTCTAATCTAGTTCATTTCCATCCCTGGGATCTCGCCTCTTCTAGATGATTTTGGACTCTGCAACTGCTGATGGGGAACCAAAGACTACATATAAAATGTACCCAAAAATACCGCCAAAACCTCCTGGATATCAAACCGTGGTCCGAGTTCCAATTCTGGAAGTACCGGAGCTTTATTCTCTTCATGAATATCCTTTACTTCTGATTTTCTTGTAAAGCTATCGAGCGATGGTACGAGGTCCAATTCTGAAACTCCTGGAGCTACCGTTTTATGATTATCTCTGATAACTCCTGCAAACGTTTCAAGCGCATCATCTTTACTAGCGTACTCTTGAATAGTCCTTGTAAGTTTTTTTTTTCCGTGGTCAAAGCATCTATCATGCTTATTTTCGCTTTAAAGTCTTCCTTGAGAACTCCAAATTGGTCGTAAAATGGCTCGCCAATCTCTGCAAGGTTTGACGAATTTCGTACTAATTCTGCTCGGGTGAAAGATAGTTTCTCTCGGGTGGAGGATGAAGTTCGACTTGGAGTTAACGAAGTAATATTGGAAAATGTTCGAGAAACGGAATCGGAGTTGACGGCGGTTGCGGCAGAACCGAAGGGAAAAGAATCGTGAGACTCCATGCGCTCTCTTATGGCTTTGAGTTCTATTTTATATAAGCACCATTTGACGCTCTTTCAAGACATACCAGCCGGGACAAGACATACGGCGTCCTATTTTTGAGTGTCCAAATCTGTGAGTGTAATGCCAATTTGCGACATAGGCTGTCAAAGTCATCATGGGAGGCTGAAGCTGTTTGTGTGAAAGGTCGAGCTTGCTGTTGTTCCTTGGAACGTTGATCTTCAACACAATCTGCTATGGTCTTCACTGCAGATGCTAGACCTGGGTATTGAGGTTAGGGTAACATTATGTTGGTTTCTCTGGGAGTTTGTCTTGCAGCCATGTTCTCGATGGGCATTATGTTTGCAGTTAGAATTGGAATGAGGCTCTTTGATGGTAACAGGAGGAGGTTCCGCAGCGAATACAGGTTCGGGTGAAGGGAAGTCTTCTAGTCTAGCGGAGAGTAATTTATATCATATTTAGTATAGTGTCCTATGAAACTCTCTACTCTATAATATACTACTCCTTCCAATTATCAATTATCATCTACATTAGATCATCTTGCATCTTAAGATTTCGTAATTGAAGTATGGGATTATAGAGTTATAGACTGATATTCTAGTTGTGGCGAGTGCATTTTTATTTTCCTGTGAGTATATCGCCTAATGGTTTAGGGGAACCGACGTTAGGAATAATCGATGAAGAATTTACCGAGATTCTACTCAAGATTTCGATGAGGCTCAAATTATTATTGGGTTGGCTGTTTTTATTTAACCTAAGAATGATTATTAGAATGTCAGAATTAAGCTTTATTGATCTTGATAAATGAGGCTGGCTTCATAGTGAGATCGACATGCTTGTATACGTAGAAAGTGAGGGCTGATGTCTCAATTAAGCTTCACGGCCATTAATAGATGAAGTTTCACTGATAGCTGGTATCTCCAACCCATTGAAATCGTTACTGTACGTATGCACCGACTCGATTGTACATGAAGAAGTACCTAGTAGATGGATGAATGGACGAATGGACGAATCTCCCCCGAACACGCAAACGGCATGGAGGAAAGAAATATTATTGTTGGCGTAAGCAAGGAATAAGATTGATTGCTTTGTTCTTTATCGAAAAAGCTTACGAATTGAGATAACTTTTTGAAACTTCAACTTCATATGCATTCTACTCATAACAAATCTTCTCATTGAGGATTGCAATAATTCAATATTAATATCATCATAAAAGGACAAGGCATTCATGAATATTTCCTTGGGCGTTTATCAAGCGGCGCAATCGGTAGTGGAGAGTTGACAAGTAAAGGTTATAAACCAAACATCCATCATCCATTCATTCCGCCATTCCGTTTTGTCATTTATATAGATTCTGAACCTTCTCACCTCTTTTTAAATAATATCATTGTTCTTATTACCTATTGTACTTTCTCTTTTTATACTAACCTTTACATTCAATTCAATTCATCTCAACCTTCTAATTGACAAAGAGATATTCAAAATGCCTTTACCTTTCATGTTTTCCCCAGGTACGTGTACGGCGGCATTAGCCACAACTCTTATGTCCGTGATGGATGTTGAAATGAATATGAATTTGAATTTGAATACATGAATTTGATTCTTGTCCTCTGATAGGTGTAGATCACCAGATCACCGGATACCCTGCAAGGCAAGGCAAGGCAAGTGGCGGTGGTCTACGAAGTACAGAGGTAACCATTTATCATTTATCATTTCATTCACTCACTCAACACTTAAAATTCCTATCAATTTTCCTACTATATCCTGTTCATGAAAGACTTATTTATCTTGGTCACAAATATTATCCTCAACTCTTAAACAATAATTGAGGGAAAAATGCCTAATCATCCTATCGTGGTTTCAGGTGCTGTCATTGTCGTTTCTGTGGCTGTAGCTGTAAGTTTCCCCTCTTTTCCACAAAATCCATGTAATACTCGACGAAGAATATCAAATATTAATGGAAAATAATAGGCAGCAGTGGCAGTTTATCAATCACCAGAAGCTCGACAATTCGCAGAAGATGTTCGTCGTAAAATAGCTATCGCACTACATTCTCTCGGCGATGAAATCAATCCAAATAGACAACAGCCTCGTTTCAATCGACCTGAAGATGCCGAGGGTTTCATGCAGAGTTCTCCCGAAGCAGGTGTAGATGCGGATGAGGAGAGTAGGAGAAAGCAGAGAGAGGAGTTGATGTATTGGAATGCAGTACGCATGGAGAAAATGGAGAAGGAGAAAATGATGAATGAGAAAACACCAGGAAGTAATCGAAGTCGAAAGCCGAGTTTCGAGGATTTCTTACAAGAGGATCTGAATGCTGAGAAGGGAACTTTCGTTTATAATACTGGTACAGATGTTAATGGACAAGGGGAGGAGGGTCTTACTCATCGACGAGGTGTTCGAGGTTTGAATCGATCGACAATCTACGCAAACCCATTTGCAGACGAGCATGGCATTGATAATGATGAACAACAAGCTATGGATAGAAGTTTAATGTCCCCCGAAGCTGGCGAACAATACGAATCGGATTCCGAAGGATTATACAGTGTACACGAAGGTCCAACTCGATCTCGCTCTCGACAAAGTACCATTACTCTCGCAGCTGTGGAACCCGTTGTTCATGAAGATACAGAAACGCTCGTTGATATCTCCGAACCATTCAATCCCGATCCACCAGTTTCCGTACCCACCTATGAAAACATGGAAACCGAGCCAGCCCACACAGAACAAGCACAAGATAATCAGAATCCTTTTGCATCTATCCACGCTTGGGCTGACAACACCGATAACTCAACCGGCTTCTACTCTCCTCTCCCCGTTACACCTCACGAACGTCCCACCACTCCAACTTCAACCAATCACACTCAAATCACACCCCCATCACCCGGTTTCTCCGATCCTGATTACTCCTCTCTTGAATCCCTTGATGGAATGGCTACTCCTACAGACTCTGTATCATTGGCTGGCTCAGGCGAAGAGGTATGGCACCCAAGAAGCGGTGCTACTAGTGATGCCGATGTCATGAGTGTGAATGATGGTATCGTTACACCTGATAGTTGGACTGAAGTTGGAAGTTTAGCCAGTGAAGATGGTGTACATCATTAAATATCCACCAACTCTACAAAACACACCTGCGTATCGAACTACTCGCCAATCAAGCTCGGAGTCTTTAGCAAGCGTAGCAGTCAAATCCGGCGTCGGATACACATTAGAAAGTTCACACATACAAATGTTTTGGGATACTTTGAAAGTATCTACTATGGAGGATCAGGATGATTGGGAGTAACATAATATGGGAATATAAGCATGGCGTTGGGATTACTGGGAAAGGGAGAGGGGAACGGGTCTCGGATAGGCGTACTGTAGCTGTAGTGGACATACCTAGCTAACTCTAAATTGATTGACTGATCTACAATTTATCTTGGGATGATATCTTCATTGTTTGGCTGGGACGGGTGTTTGAAATGAAATGAAATATTCTCCTGTTATGTTCATGTGAAAACATAAGTACACACACTCTATGTATCTATATATGTATGTATATATAATGCGTTTATATATGTTCAAATCAAATATACAAATATACAAATATACAAATATACAAATATACAAATATACAAATATACAAATATACAAATATACAAATATACAAATATACAAATAAACCCCGCCCTTTCTCCACCCCACCCATCAATCAATCAATCAATCAAGCAGGCACCCCCTCATAAACCACCCCACTCCCACTCCCCCTCCTCCTCCTCTTCCGATCCCCCGCACCCCTCCTCGCCCAGCCCTTTCCCGCACACTTCCCAAACAACACTAGAACATCCAGGAGTCAGTATTGCCTATTAGGGAAAAATTTGGGAGGGAAAAAGAGGATTTTGAGCTGCATTAAAAAAAGAGAAGGAGGGCATAGGATGAGACTGAGAAAAATGGGGTGGAGATCGGGGAATAGGATTAGGTGTTAAGAGCAAGGGATTTTGTGAACCGAAAATCGGAATATGCTTACTCAGCGCCGTCAGGACCAACACGATCAGGGCCGCGACGGTCGGGACGAGGATCTCCTTCTTCATTAGCTCGTTGGCTAGTTGGGGGTCGCTGTAGGGACAGGTGGCGTTGGGGCCGCCGGTGGTCCAGCAGTTGAGGGTGTGGAGGGAATTGAAGTCGACGTAGATGGATGGGGTGGGGGTGGGAGAGAGGCGGGTGAGGGTTTGGACGAGGTGCGCGTTTTCGAGGGAGGTGCGTGGTGCGGCAAAGAGGTAGGGCGTCCGACAGGCTAGGGCGGCGTAGGAATAGGATATTGGGTAGGAGGTCAAAGTCCAGTTGTAGGGTTGGCCGGGAGCGCGACAGGCGGCGTAAAGTTTGGTGGAGCAGTCGGTGGCGTGCCAGTGGGATGTCGAGGCGTGGAGACTGGCGCAGCGGAAGAGGGAAGAGGAATCGTCGGTGCTGGAGGAGAAATTTCGCGGTTCCGAGGGCGCCCAGGACCAGAGCGTCGATTGGGTGTAGTTTTTGTATGGGGTGTTTTCGAGGTTGGCGGTGTGGTTCAGGAGGGTGTGGTTCAGGGTGGGAGAGATTCCGCAGCTTGTGAGGGAGGAGGTTAGGTTGAGGAGGGTACTGAGGTTGGAGTTGGCGGCGGTGGGGTAGGGGAATCCGGGGAGGTTTGCGGCGGTCGCCCAGGATGAGTTTGCTTGGGAAACTTGTTCGGTGGCATTGTTGAGAAAACAACCACTTTCTATTACACCGTCCGAACTGGCTAATATGTCGTTCTCGAGACGGTTGTCAATATAGCCTGGAGTAAATATAGTGTGTGTATCCCCATTGATATTGTATTCCGCCATCTGAGGATCCACCGAGCCGAACTGTAAAAGCATTCTTTTTCCCTGAGAAAACTCGACATAAGCTTCCGATGGCCAACCATCTTGCGTCGTTACAACTCCGAATTCCTCTGTGGTGGTGTTATAGTAATCTAAAACAGGTCTGTATCTTTCCGCAACTGAATACCATGATGTATTCAGATTTGCTCGATTGGATCGGAGATCGTTGGGCGTATAGATAAAGGCTGATAAGTTGGCCGAAAATTGTGATCCTAGAGTATTTAGAGCTTCTGGGAGAATGGTTGGCTGAGAGGCGGGACTATCAGTATCCAAATTCGATTTAACGGCGTGGATATTGAGGGTTACTATCAGTAGGTGTGCATCTATTGAATTTTGTGTTTTTTGTATGTAATCCAAAAGTACACTTATTAGCATAGGTAAGTTGATGGTCGAGGTACAAGTGTAAGAACCCAGATCAAACAGTTGTTTGTTGGAAAGGCTTGGGGTGGTTGAGGTTGTAGGTAATGTTGATTCAAGTGAGCTTGTCATCAGGTTCGCTGTGGACAAAGCATGAGTTGAGGGACTTGACGTGGATAAACTACCTAGATCCGTCGTACTTGGTGAAGAAATGATTGCACTCGGGCCAGGATCTTGCCTAGCAGTCAATGCTGTGGTTTGTTGGGCTAAAGTCAAACTAGCTGTGGTGGAACGAAGAGTGGATGTTGAAGTGGGCGAGAGGACATTACTCGAGGGTGAGACGGGTATGGAAACGGGACAAAGACTCCATAATTCTCTCATCTGATCCCAATACAAATCCACTTCCAGTCTTCGAAATCCATCAGCTAAGAGATTCGAAAGACAAATGGTTGAATCATCATCCTCATATTTGAGAAATGGAAAACATGCAGCCGTCAAAGAAACTCCTGGTGCGGTAACATAGTTGATAGGAACGTTTAATCCCAAATCTCTTTGTGACTGAGGGATGGTTTAGCAAATGTGTCTCATCTGATGAGAAGGGAGTACGTACCAAAAACGCTGTATCATAAGGAGATTCGGGTAAAGCATCAGGGTTTGGTTTATAACTCTCACTCATTTTAATAGAGTCTTAATGTTTCCCATTTGATATATGTGAAGTTGCCCCTCGATTTTGTTTTCCATCCGAGTAGCCGAAAGTCCGAATTCAGTCATAGCTTAAGTTAGATGGCAACTAGATGAATATTGAGGTGAGTATATACCAAGATGAGAAAGCTTATGAAAAGACCTCAAAATAATAAGTGCTCTTTTCATTTTTGACATTTAGCTTTAGAATTAGAATTAGCATTAGCATTAGCATTAGCTTTAACCGACTTGATGAAGGAGGTTGTTCGCATATAAATTAATATATAAAAGAATAATGACTAATAACTTTCTTTGTCAAAGCTTCGAACCCTTGTACCGTACCTACCTACCTACCTCTCAACGTCGGCCACATGTGGCTGTGCAACCAACCCCTACCTTACCTACATCACCCATCATCACTCACCCACATTAAAAAGTGATTTGGACAGATAACTTTAATCCAAATTTATTGATCGGAGTTAATCTTTTGTTTGGATTCACTTGACTTCCACTTCCACTTCAACCTCACCTCACTTCACCTCACTTCATCCACATCTTTCAAATAACAACTTTCCTTATATCACTACCTACGTATTGCATTTGAATTCAACCTCAAAATATTCAATTATGGCTTCTCCACAACCAGATCCGCAGCAAGGTCAACCACAACCAGGTCAGTTTCCAATTAGATTACAACCAGGTCAACAGCCAACTCAAGAACAAATCGATATGATGCAAAAACAAATCGCTATTGATGCTGAGAAAAATGGAATGTCTGTACCTGAATTCGTAGCAAAGCTTCGAGCGCAACAAGCAGCTCAGCAAGCCCAGCAGCCAACTCCAGAGCAAATCCAGGCGATGCAACAGAAACTCGCTCATGATGCAGAACAAGCTGGGATGACCGTACCTGAATTCGTGGAAAAGATAAAGGCGAATGCAATGGCTCAACAACAGCGACAAGCTGCAATGCAACAGCAGCAGCAGCAGCAGCAGCAACAACCAAACCAACCTCAACCAATTCAACCAGGTCCTCCAAATCCAGCAGCTATTGCTCTCGCAAATTTTTTGAGGAGTCAGGACTTGAAAACCAGAACATGTATCTTGAATGGTCAAAGAAAGGATATGTTCAAAGGTAAGGCTGTCTCGATACCCTTTACCGGTTACCTTTTAACATTAGCTCATAGTAAAACGTGCCCTCCGAGCCATCCAATCACCCGAATATGAGAAAGCTCGCAAGAAGAACCCACTCCTTCCAGAAGTTACGGATCGCCCATCGCTCGAAAACTGCTTCAAACTTCTTCCACTTTCTCTTCTCGCATTACGTGTTAGTAAAGTAGACCCTCATAAAGGTCATAACCATGCGCCCGGTGCTCACAATGTAAAGCGGGTGAAAGGGCTTTGGACTGTAGAGATTGAACAACAACAAGAATGCAGGGATGAGCTTCATTTCATTTGGTTATACGAAGGCGCACAAATTAAGCAGAAATTATACGCTGCTGGAGCATTAGCGATTGTATTTGCAATTGTCATGTTTCCACTCTGGCCGATCAAGATGAGGTTGGGTGTGTGGTATCTAAGTATGGGTATGCTTGGATTATTAGGATTATTCTTTGCGATGGCTGTATTCCGAATGATTTTATTTGGCATTACAATGTTTGTTGTGCCTCCTGGATTATGGTTATTTCCGAATTTATTCGAGGACGTGGGATTCTTTGATAGTTTCAGACCCTTCTGGGGATGGCAAGAGGTTTGTTTTCCTTTTCATGAAAGTAGCTGTTTGGAGGCTGGAAAAATGAGCGAACGCTAATTGACGATCAATAGGAGAAGAAGAAAAGCAAGAAAAAGACTAAGTCAAAGGGTTCCGCAAATGCAGGCGCTACAATGGCAGCAATGACAGGTCAACCAGCTCCAGCATCGGCAACAACTACAGGATCAACGGCACAGATCTCTACTGGGGAAACTACACAACGAAACTTGGCACCAAGAGTTGAGGAGGTCGTTGATGAAGATTAATTACGCGGTAAACGGATTTACTTCGTGATATGAGACATTTGAAAGGTGTTTCATGTGGTTTACGGATGGATTGATGAACGTATGGGCGATCGGAAAATTTAACTTCTGTACAATATCTGGGTTTCAGGAAGGAAGTAATAATTTTTTTACAATTGTCTTCGTCACAATCCCTGATGATACGCATACATATTTGATGAGGTTCTATTGCGCTTCCTCTTCCAAGCATTCAACCCCTGCCTTTGATATAATTGCATAACGGCAGACAAGTCTATACACAAGGCCAGTTTACGGTAGGTAACAAGCTCGTGGCATTTTCAAGAAGTTTGTTAGTAAGTATTATAGAGCATTCCTATACACGTTCGTCTGGTCTGCACATGTACATATGAGACGAGACTACTGTCTACTGTACTTATACTCCAGGGACTAAGCTGGTCCTATGATGAGCAAGTACTACTCAACTTGCATACCCGCTTCATTTGGTGAGCTTCTCTTGATGATTATTTTTCTCTCCTGGTTGCACGCTTATCTTTTTCCCTTTGCCATTTATTACCTTGTCCCGAATGAATGTTCTCTGGGACTTTGAGCTTGGTAGGGAGATTTCTTTATGCCATTGGCATTAATACTACATTCGGTGTATGAAATGGGGACGGATGTTGAAAGTTTTATGTTCACTCCTGGGATAAATCATGGGGAGAGCGCGGGGTTTGAGTGAGTATGCTTAGATTTGTTGTATTATCAGTTGCGCGAACAAATGTACTTGCTTATTATTGTTTGCGGGATTAAAGATTTGCAGATTTGAAATGCTAGTGGGTGGGAAATCAGTTTCGTAGAAGTGGGTTTGGAGAATGTGACAGTAGGGGGATTGGTATGGGGGTAGTATGGGAATTGGTGGAGGAGAAAATGATGGGTTTGAATCTGAGGAAATCTTTAAGTCTGAATGCATTTCCTCGAGAATACTAGGGATTAAGACTATATTTCTCTTCTTTTTGTTAATGAGGAATGGAGGAACTCGTGGTATGGCATTGATGTCTTTTGAAAGAAGGAAATTATGAGTTGTTTGGGTTGTTTGGAGAAGATATGGAGGGGGGTAGAAGCTTGGATTTGTTAATGTTGGTGGTGTATGAGTATGGTGGAGGGATTGAAGCGGAAATAGGATAGAGGATTGATGATTGAGGGAGATATTAAAGAGGATGGACTTCAGTGGGCGGAAGATTGGGGAGAGATTGTAGATGAGATTATTTCTGGTTCAGACGATGGGGTTTCAATAGTATATATAGATATTAGAGCGCTCTTCCCTTCATCGACTATCATCTGCTCTCTGGTCTCGTATAATTTTGAAATTCTTTTGACTATTTTACGTCTTCTTTCTTATTTATGTATGATCTATTATTATATACAAAGATACCATTCTATAACCATTACCTATTATTCTTATAAAGACATGAACATCCAACCATATGCAAAGTGCGAAAACCTCAACTATTCAAAGACTATCCGAATGACCTACCAAATTCCCAAACTGTTTCCCATAATCATCCGGAAGTTTTAGATCCTTCGGCAATCGATATTGACCCTGACAAGCCCCCTTTGTCCTACAATCCAAATCACACTTCCCATACAACCGACAATAACACGCCTCCGCACTCGGACAGGCTTGTTTATTAAGTCTCTCCAAATTCACCATTCCCTTCTCCTCACCCTCCTGCTCCATAAACAACACATGCCACAAATAACTCAATATTCTCCCCGCTACCTTATCATCACTTGGTGCCCCGTTAGAATTCAATAACCACTGTCTAAGTGCCACATATTCCTCCCTCTTATGTTTCCAAATACTCTTCCTCGAAACGACAAATTGCGCACAACATTGACTCCTTAACACATCCGTTCTACTCAACTGTTTTCCCTCTCCAAACAAGACTTTAAGAGCCTTAGGTAATGCCGCATCGGAAACTGCTCGTTTATCCCACGGTTGCAATGAAGCTTGCATACTCGTCTCGAGACTTCCTTGTGGCACGGCTTCTTTCCTACATGTACTTAAACTCCAATCACATTTCAAATTATGATATCCATTTTCCTCCAATGCATTCTCAATATTAAGTAAAGACAACAAATCTAAATTATCGTATGTGGGATGATCATTATGCCATTGAAAACGATTTCCATGAACAAATACCGCACCGGCCGCAGGTACATTGTCATAGTTATCAATCAAGAATGTAAGATAAGGCATAGCCTCATGAGCTCTATTTGCGGGAACTTGCAACACGTGTTGCGAAGATTTCAACACCGCAGGCGAATCAACATTGTAGATACAAATGTGATATTTATGGCTGAGGATGTCGAGCCAGGAGGTTTCTCCATCGGCTTCGACGCGGGACACGACAAGGGCGGGTTTGCTGGTGGTGGAGAGCCCGGGACATATTCCGTGGGGGGGAGGAATGGCGGCGGATTTGCGGGTTTTTTGCGCGGGGTAGCGGATGTGGGTCCAGGGGAAGGAGGTATTAGATGACGAACGGTTAAGGTAGATTATGAGGAGGAGGGCGCTGATGAAAAAAGTGAGATGCACGAGGCCTTTTCGCGTTGTTCGTCTCATTTTTAGGATTGTTGGATGACGAAGGGTGGAGAGGATGGAGAGATGTCGTTGGTTTTATAGGCGCAATTCACCCTACTAAAAGTTAGCCTAGTAAGTACCGAGAAAAATAATCGATTGCTATTAAATTGAGTTTGTTAAGAGAAATGAAGATTTCCAATTGCTATAATGATAGTCCTAATAATAAGATAGTGCGTATAATTCACCCAATTGATTCTATCCTACGAAGGGTCAACTGTATGGAGCTCAGTCGGCATGGTCACGTGCCACACACGTGATTAGTTCAAATCCTTTCCACGAGCCGAAATAACCGACGGGAATCAACCATAATTGTACGAAGTACCGCTCATTTCTCTTCGAAGTTTATATTAAAATATATTTATTTGATGTTTTCTAAATAAATAGAAGTCAGATTATTGTTTAATGTATTTAAATATAAATATCTTATTTGTAGTCGATTTTCTACGAATTAGTTAAAGATATCATATTCACTATTTTGAATAATCAAATTTCGGATTTATTCTGACTACGAAGGTAGTCGGAGAGCAATCTCATACGGATCCATCTCATACCAATACTTTAACAAAGAATTGCATGCAGACTCTAGCCATAATTCAAGGTGAGTTCTACCGTGTAGATCAGATGGTCCAGAAGATTACTCGGCATCTGCCCTGATCCCCTTCGAGAGTATGAATCTTCTACCGGTACTGCATCAAACCATACTCCGATTCAAAGTGAATAGAGTCACATATTTCATCATCAGAGATGTTTTGCATACCTATCGAAGTCATTTTCTAGTTCGCTATCAGAGTGTTGACTCCTCTTGTAAAAGCTGCGAAGTTCTTCAATTCCATATTATATATGACTTTTCGGAGTCTCTTGAGGGGTTATGGACATGTCCTAATGCGTTGATTAGCTTCGAAGATAGCATAACTTTGTCGAATTCGACAATATTCTCAACTGTATTCATCCTTTCTCAATCTCTAAGCTAAAATTTCGTTCTAAGAGCTTGCATTCATCACGTTCTTTTCTCTAGTTCATCCACAAGTTTCTTCTTTCGTGGGTACATCCACAGGACAATGCACAACTCTGCCGAGTAGTGAGTTTTGACACTCTGTTAGGATGGAGTACTGGCTTTGTCAAATCCACGCCAGCCTTTGTCGATTGCTCAGAAACAAAGAGACCCTCATATTCCACAATGGCAATCATCTCTTGAACGCAAAAACAAGGAAGAAACTAGTCAAAAACAAGGAAGAAACTAGTCAAAAACAAAGAAGCAACTATGCAAAAACAAAGAGGCCATAGGCATATAAATTGCGCAGAAAAGTCAAACAAAATCTCTCATCTTCATCGAATCATCCAACAACAGAAACAAAAGCTAACACATACATAAATTTTCAATATGTCTGACCAAAACGTTTCTGGATTACCATCCAATATTCACCAACACAGCGAGAATTCCCCTTCCAAATCTGTGGTGGGTGAAGATACTCAAGAAGATGATGCGAAGGATTCCCCTGCCGAGTCTGTGGTGGGTGAAGATACTCAAGAAGATGATGCGAAGGATTCCCCTGCCGAGTCTGTGGTGGGTGAAGATACTCAAGAAGATGATGCGATCAGTTCCAGTGGAGGATCGATGGTAAGTATTGCATTGACGATAGCTAAAGCAGAGCATCTAAATAACGAGAATGATTTTGAGATGCTCAGGGCGAAAGCCTCGTCCTCAGCCAGCCAACAAGGACTGCCTTCAATTTCTTCACTCTTAAATAGACCAAGAGGACAGACAGTTTCTCATCCAGGCGAAGAACCGAAGATTGATCTAGAGGCATATGAGTTGCTGCACACAAAACTTTTGAGCCAAGATGCGGTTCTGAGAACTTTAGCTGAAGAAACCGATAAATATAGATCGCACAAAGACCAACTGAAGGAAAAAGATCTGCAATTGACCCAATTGCATAGCGATCTTGAAAAAGGACTGGAAGACTCCCAGAACCTCCAAGCAAGAAATGATGCATTCACTATCGATCTGATGTTCGTCCGGAAGATAAATGCACAAATTAAGCTCGAGCTGAAGGATAAAGATGAGCTCATTGGAAAGCTGAAGGCCAAAATCTCAGCACTTGAAGAGGAGCTACACGAAGCGAATGTAGAGATCAATGACAGTCTTAAGGCTTTAGAGATGGCTGAACACTATGATACGGAAGTTGCGACGTTCAGAGAGGAAATCGACGTGCTTTCCAAGGAGAAGAAACTTTTAGAGAGGAAGCTGTTGTCTGTAGCTCTCTCTGCTAGCATACTTAAAAAAAAAGAGCTGCATGAAGCAAATGAAAAGCTCGAAAAACAAAGTCTTAAGGTCAAACAGATGGTTGAAACCCATGATACGAATGTTGAGACGCTTAAGAAGGAACTTGCTGCTCTTTTAAATGAGAAGAAACTTATAGAGAGTAAGCTGGTGTCTGAGAGTCACTCTGCTATCCAACTTAAAGAGGAGCTGCATGAAGCGAAAGTGCAGTTGGAGAAAGAAAGTTTTAAGGTTAAACAGATGGCTGAAACCTATAGTACGAACGTTGAGACGTTCAAGGAGGACCTTGCTGCTCTTTTAAATGAGAAGAAACTTATAGAGAGGGAGCTGGTCTCTGAGAGCCACTCTGCTATCCAACTTAAAGAGGAGCTGCATGAAGCGAAAGTGCAGTTGGAGAAAGAAAGTCTTAAGGTTAAACAGATGGCTGAAAACCATGGTACGAATGTTGAGACACTCAAGGAGGACCTTTCCGCTCTTGTAAATGAGAAGAAACTTATGGAGACGAAGCTGATATCCGAGAAGCAATCTGCTGTCACCCAAGCTAAAGAAATGGAGTTACTTATCAAGCAACTCAAGATCGAGTTGATCGAGAGCAAAGGAAGTTTCCGCTCGTGGTTGAGAATTAGACCACCACAGGGGGCTCTGATAAAGCAACCAATCACGATCCATGGAGAGGATAAAGTGGAAGTAATCGATCGACATGGAAGTGTTCGCAGTTTCAATTTCGATCGGGTTTTTGCCCCGGAAGCTGACAACACATCTGTTTTCCACGACCTAAGTGAGATCTTAGAGGCTGCTCTTCAGGGCTACGACATTACTGTCCTTGCATATGGACAAACCGGCTCTGGAAAAACATACACCATGAGTGCGATGCTCGATATGGCATTAGCACAAATTTTCTCCGAGCTGGCTCAATCCTATGGAACAGAGTACAGCGTCAAGGGCCGTTGCATTGAAGTATATGAACAAAAGGTCTACGATCTGTTCAAGCCAGTACGAGAACAAGAGAAAGTATCAACAGAATGCGGTGGGTTGTGGTCCTCCCGCGGGGGATTACAAATACATACAGCCGAGCTCGATACTCTTGATTCCGTCCAAGAAATGATCAAGCAAGTAAGCAAGAACCGTACATCAGGCCGCACAGAGAAGAATGATACTTCCTCACGCTCTCACATGTTCTTGTCCTTCCAGGTAAAAGCATCACGAACTGAACCATCCGGCGCCATCACGACAACCCGCTCCGGAATTACATTCGTCGATCTCGCCGGATCCGAATCTTTGAAAAATGTCACAGGTCGTCTCACAGAAACACAAGCTATCAATGCCGAGCTTTCAGCTTTGAGAAGCGTGCTAACTGCCATGGGCAGCAACGCACCACGCATACCATTCCGAGACACGCAGCTGACGAGGCTGCTCCAAGACGGTTTTACCGGTGGTAAAGTACTCTTCATTCAAGCAGCTAGTCTGGGTGAACTGGAGGAATCCATTCATACCATGGACTTTGGTGGTTTGGTGAGCAATGTCAAGCAGAAAAAGCCGTCGAAGAATGTTACGACCGAGTTTGCGGCAACTTTAGAGAAAGAGCCATCGACCCCGATTCCAAAATCTGCTGGAAGTATTAGTAAGAGAGGGACCCCTATGGGGCGAGGTTCTCCAGCCACTCGAGGCGGCAGAGGGCGAGGTAAGTGAAGAGAGAAGGTGATTTTTCCTATCGCTTGCAACATGATTTAAAACACAAGATAAGTATGTTTTATTGCCCACATGATTGAATTTGCTTTTAAGTACAAGTAAGATTCGATGATTTATGAAATAGAAGTTAAGTTCACAAATAATATAGTGTTATTTTTTGTACAAGTAGTTGGTGATTGTTGATTAATTAAAAAGTTGAAAAGTGCGGAATATGGTTAAGTAGCATTTGATGCCAATGTTATATGACTATAGTCATAGTGTTTTTTTTGTTAAACTAGAAGTGAGGGTAGGAGAGAATGCAAAATAGCGATTTAAGTTCTAGTTTCGTTGAATAATAATGAAAAGCTTCAAAGGTATTAAAAGTAGATAGAATAAAGAATATAGAGTAGAAATTAGAGGAGAGCTTTAAAATTTAGTTAAAGTTTCGACCACCACTATAACCAACCATGCGAAGATAAGAATGAGCTAGCTCAAATCGAAATACCTACCAAACTCGGAGGAAAGAAATAGAGTCACGAAGTGGAATGTATGGAGAGGTTCTACTAGAAATTACATACAAGGCCAGCTCATATCAACGCTCGCTAAGGGATCCCAAAAGAGGTAACATCTGGGCAAAACCCTCCCCCTATTGTGATATACGCCACCAATCGGGGAATGAAGTGGAAGTTTTGTCAACACACAACATACAAAACAAGCTAGAGCCTCTTTCCTAAAGACCTTTCCAATATTCCATCGCCTTGCTCGTGATTGCTCGGTCCTCATCATATGTCAATTTCTGAAGAACCTTCGTCTCCTCAACCCAAACGAAGTGGTATAGTGAAGGGTTTCCTGTCACGACTCACGGGTCCACTACATCCCCTCAATAAATCTACTTCATTTAAAACATATAAATTTGATCCATAGTCTTGCATGTTTTCTGTGTACATACGGCCGCATCGGCTGTATGATTTTCCAGTATGCTCTTTTCCGCTAAGTCCGAACTATGTCCAACGCCGGATAACCGTACCCCACTACCCCCTCGCTTACCGCAAATTCTTTGAAGAATTTTTTCGTAAGTCATTCTAGGTACAAGTATCCAAAGCACGAAACGGTGTCCAACAAACAAAACAATAGCCTGCCCGGCTAGCTCAATCGGTAGAGCGTGTGACTCTTAATCACAAGGTTGGGGGTTCGACCCCCCCGTTGGGCTCAATTCCCTTCATCAGACTTGAATTTTTGAGATTTTTTTATAGGTGCGGGGCAACGCGATTTTTGTAGTGGGTATTCTCCCGATATATTGCCATCAAGCAGAACTTGACCTTGAGATGTGAAGATACCTGAACCGACTTTGGACAATCTTTTGATGTTGGAACCTTTGCACTCATTTGCACTCATTGTTTTGAATCATTTCAAGTTGTTCTTACCAATTAATGAAATTTCATAAACTACCTAGGTATTTGTCAACTAACGAGTGACGAAAAGATTGTATGCCTTTCTCAACTCCTACCCCTTAATCACTACTACCACATCAATCAAATTCCCAGCTCAGCCTAGGTTAGACTCCAGGCGAAAAGGGTTTTGTGGCTTTTGTTAATACTGGAACTCAGATCCACATACATGTTTGGACATGTGGCTGCATTTCAATACTGCCATGCTGACAGTTCGACTTACCAGCTATGCACAGCAAAAAAATTGAGCAAGTGAATTTCAATCACCTTCATCTCTCCAATTGCAATAGGATATTATGCCAAGTTATTGATTGGCTCAACAACTACTCGCGGCCGCCACGGCCGCATCAACCGCAATCACAATCACTCAACGACTTCTAGCCACGCAATATTCACTGGAGTCAACTGAGTCTACAGCATATTGTTGATCACATCAGATTCTCTTCCTGAGATGCTTGTAGGCGGGTGTTTGGGGCTCACACTCCAATGCGTCAAGATATGCAGACAAGGAACTCTCGCATTTCTCGATCGTTGCTCTCTCCACACCCCTACAATGACGTCTCGTATGTGACGAAGAATCCACCAAAGCATTCGTAAATTTCTGTCTCCACATGAGTTATGTCCTCCCTGCCGCTATTAATTTGGACGCACTATTTCTCAAAGATTTCTTGGAGTTTTCGACATGCTGGTTGTGTAGAGATGAGATGGTGATTCCAGATCCTGAATGAGTTGTGCCAAATGCTATGTTTGAGCAACGGTATAACCGTTGGAAGCGAAGCTTAAGACTACCAAAAGAGTGATAGCAGGATCAACACGTTTTCATTCGATAGCGGGGGAAACAATCCTCAAACAATTGTCCCCCCGAGTGGAAGGGATTTTGTTATAAGACAAGATCATCAATAAATTTGTCACGGTATGGGCGGCAGAGCTCTTATGAAGCGGTTGAGAATGATGCCGTTAAGTAACGAAATCAACATAAAATCTGACCAGTCTACTTTATAGTTGAAAGCGTAGGACTCTAAGGGCCAATGAAGAAGTAAAAGCGAGGCATACAGGGTGAAATATCATTCTGGTTGTTATGAGAGTGCAAAAGACTGATATGCCCTTGGATTTTGAATCTTAGTTACCGTGGCCTCATTCTGAAGCTTGTCTTCATGGCTATGCAAAGTCTCCAGAGCAACTTTGACCGAGAATTTTGGTAGTCATCACATCGGTTTCATCAATAAGCACAAAATTAAAACAACTTTCCTTAAATCCTGCAGTCACTAGCTATTACATAAGCCATATCAGCAAAATTTATATGGATGAGCGTGTGCAAAAAGAGTCTGAAACACAGCATACTCGAGTCAAGACGGCAACTGCCAAATACAACCTTAGAACTTTGGCAACATCTAGTATTCTCGAGGGCTTAAATAAGACTTGAATGAATCCAATCTCATCTGTACAGATCATCTTTAGCTTCCAAGTTGTACCACTATAATCTCTCGATCAGTGTAGTCGATAGTATTTTCCGTATTCTATATACCGCCTTGTTTAGTAGTAATTATTGATTTTTTTTAAATATTAAGCGTAATAAGTATGAAATTGTATACTACTAAAAGTATTTAATATTAAATTAATATTAAATACTATTAGAAATATACTGAAATACTGGAATTTAACTGAAAATACTTATTTATAAGCATTCCAAACCTTTTTTAGGTTTAGAATAAATATTTCAAATCCCTTTTAGGCTTAGAATAAGCATTCCAAATCCTTTTTAGGCTTAAAATAAACATTCCAAATCAAATTCCAGTTATTTTAGTATATTGCTAATAATATTCAATATTATAATTTAATTCAATATTACTAGAAGTAGTATAATCTTTATTTTAAACGTACTAACTACCGTATTAAAAGCTTAATACGCGCCACCGTTTTACGGTAGTATACTATCGACTACACTGCTCTCGATCTGCTTTACTGAAACTGTAACTCATTTTTCACAATCAAAATCCTCTCTACCATAAAAACCCGGTACAATAACCCCACGCTTCCTCGATAAACTTCGACATACCATCGGAACACATCGCCGCCTTTCATGAGCATCCATGCTACATCGACTGCATCCCCCCAAAGTCTCGTCCATCAATCACGGAGTATCACCCCATAAATTAAACATCGAATTTATGAAACGGATTATCTAAGAAGGGGCAAAGATTTATCATAGGCTTTCAACGAGTTTAACATAATTCTAAGAGATTTGGAAGTAACCATATGTTCCGAAGACCATTTAACTTCTATCTCAACGCATAGAAACCTGCCGGATCCGATATATGTAAATCAGGTTATGCATGGGTTTTCTTTGCTACGGACGCGTTCCCTGAGCATAATGGTACTTATGTGCTGATAATACAATTTCAAGGAGATCTGAAACGGGATGAGGAGCATGAGTATTTTGTAAGCTACATTTATTAGTCACCCGATAATGCGCATTCTATCAAATTGGAGGAAATACAGGCAGAGGTACTACTGCTTCTTTTATCCGATATTTCCAGTTGCTCGGCCGAAAGAAAGAGAAAATTCTCATTTAGTTTCGGATTTCGGAGAGTCGATATTCGGGGTGTATATGAATGGTATTAATAATTCATGAGGAAATCTCTGCATGGCAATTATCAGCATACTGGTATATAAGAGCGGGAGAGGAACGCCGTTTCAGAATCATATTATATTGCATAGACTCATGTTGAATCATATGACATCAAGCCGGGGATGTGTTACTTCAAAAAGACATTTCTATACTTTCCCAGAAACCCTCGTTCATTTTATTGAAACTAGTAAAGTAAGACTTACTTATCTCCTCTCCTCTCCTCTCCTCTCCTCTCCTCTCC
>NGKJ01000032.1:104445-129230 GCA_002162495.1 Myriosclerotinia curreyana | reverse complement strand
TATTTATTTATTTATTTATTTATTTATTTATTTATTTATTTATTTATTTATTTATTTATTCATTCATTCATTCATTCATTCATTCATTCATTCATTCATTCATTCATTCATTCATTCATTCATTCATTCATTCATTCATTCATTCATTTATTTATTTATTTATTTATTTATTCATCTATTTATTTATTCTTTTGAAATAATTTAATTTAAATAAATATTTTATTAAAAACTAAAAACTAAGAATATAACTTTATATTTATTTCTAGCTTAGGATTAAATTGGATTGTTTAATTGTAATAAATAAATAAATAAATAAATAAATAAATAAATAAATGAATGAATAAATAAATGAATAAATATATAGATGAATAGATGAGTATCTTTCGAAAAGAAAAATAAGCATCTTCTATCTATCCATCATCTAATTTACCGTGACAATTAACTCGCAATATCGCATCGTATCGCATCACATACACTCCACCTAAACGAAACTAATAAAAAATCGCTTCCACTTCACTTCAAACACCTAGCGACTAGAAAATATAAGGGGGTATCATATTTCAACCAACTATCCTAAAGCTATCCTAAAGCTATCACTATAACTATCAAACAATCCGATCCTAACGATCGGAATCCTAAAGATCTGAAAATCGTTTTGGCAGAAATCCAACCAGAGCCCCCTGCTCACATTAAAGGAGACCCTATCCAATCGTTTTCCAATCCATCCCATCTCCCATCCATTTCGTATATCATACCGTACCATGCCTATGTACCAGCCATGTACGCCCAACTCTTAGAAACATTTCTGTCGACATCATATCTTACATGCCGCCATTGCTAGCAAATGTGCATGCATCTGTCTTTCATCCGAATCCTAATCCTATCAAAACCGATTGCCAAACAAAATCGCCAACGTGAAGATAAAAGAAATAAAAAACATTCATAACCATAACTCATATAAGTCGTACAATCATCATATCGAGACATTCCCATTTCCACCACAAGGAAAATAAACAAAATAGAAAAATGCTCTCGAAGTGCTTTTGGGGTATAAACTTTTTCCGCTTTTCTGAAAAAGACCAAAGAAGAGGAGAAAGTAGCAACCACCTAACAATATGCACATAGAAGATGTAAAAATAGGAATTCAAAGAAATGAAATGAAATCGCCACAATCATAATACCGCTAAATCGAATTCGAAAAAATGAATCGCTTGTAGAAATGAAATATGATGCATCAAATTAAAGCCAAGTGGAAGTAGAAGTTGAGGCCTCCCAATTAGCTGCACGAGATGTCTCCAAATTGGCAGCACGAGCTAACTCCCAATTGGCAGCACGAGCTTCATAATCCTCGCGACGTTCACGAGGTGCTCGATCCCTCTCTTGAGGTCTAGGTGAGACTCGGGTGTAAGAATGTTGTGATCTCATGCGAGATCGGGTCGATTGACTATCGCTTCGGTCATGTCGGCTTCGGCGATCACGATCATCAAGTAATTTAGGTCCGTGTCCCTGTCCATATTCCGGTGCGGTTGTTTGACTTCCGTCCCGAATCTTGTCGGTGCGGTTAATTTGAATCTTTCCTCCTTCTGCACATTGAATTTCAGCTCCACGAACTGTCACCTTAGCCTGACCAGTAACCTGGATTGTGACATTCTCATCACCACCACTTCGGGTCGTACGAGTAGTTTGTGTGCCTCGGTAATCACTCTGGTCACGACTTTCACTACTCTTTGTGCTTCTACTACTACCTCCAGTTTGTCTTCGTTGTTCTTTTCTTAAAGCCTCGGCAGTAAGTGGTACAGCTGGACCACTGATTTCTTCAAGATAGTTGGCTGCTGCAGAAAGTTTTGCATCATAGCCACTTGATCCTGATGTAGATGCCTGAGTAGATGAACCAGATTGTCCATAATAGCTCTCGCTTCGCCTGTTCTTGCTAGGGGCTTCAACTCTGAACCTCTCTACTTCTCTAGGAAGATCGCTCACATCATATGAGACAGAGTTTCGATGAGCGCTTGGTCGGCGGCGACGTGGCGCTGGGTGAGGAGGTTCTTCATGGTACTCTTCAACGCTGTATTGGGAAAGGTTGTCATCGTATACTGGCATCTCGACTGTTGGTCGTCGTAGAATGGGCTTGATTAGAGGTGGTGGTGGCATGGCTTGAGAGTCTCTCCTGGCTTTGCTCTTGCTCTTGCTCTTCGTGTAACTGCCTTCCACTTCGCTGTAATTACTTTCGCGACTGTTTGAGCTGTCTGCTTTGCTAAAATTACTTTCCGAGACAGCGGAGCTGTTTGTCCTTGACAGGACGCCAGATGGTACGCGTATACTGCTAGTTATAGTCCTCCTGATTGTTGGTGGCTCGTCAACAGAAGATTCGCCATAACTATCGTAGCCGTCTTCGCTGTAATGATACTCTTGCTCGTAGCTTCCTGTAATCATTCTGGGTTTTTGAGCTGGTTCATCCCGAATGCCATATGCAGAGGCCCTTTCCCTTTGTTGAGGTTCGAATCGGGCGGAAAGAGAAGAGCGCGATGGAGGTTGAGGGTCCTGTGGCTGGGAATAGCTAGTAGGCTTAGTATGGGCGACAGCATAGTTGTTGAATGCTGGCGAAGGGGGAGGAGCTTGGAACTGCGCTGATTGATGACTAGGTTGAAAGTAGGCAGAGCTGGACAATGGAGGATAAGCGGAAGATACTGATGCGGAAGTAGCGTGATAGCTGGAAGGTTGTGCGCCAGAGTAGGTTTGAGCATGGGTCAATGCGCGAGGTCTCACAGGGAGAGATGTGGTAGTAGGTGGTTGTGTAATGATGGGCGGTTGAGGATTTTTGGACGTGGTTGGTGTTGGAACCCCATAATGTTCTGGCTTCACATCTGTCTTGACGCTGAGAGATCTTCGATGCTCCTTGCTCTCCTTATTCTTAAGTATTGGTGGTGGTCGTGATTCGACTGAGAAGGACGGTCGTTTTTGGCTTGTGGATGGTCTTCTTGATTTCTTGCTTTCCTTGGTGAATTCGACATCTTGTACCGCATCGGATGATGATATCTCGGAACCGTTAGGAATTGGTCCTGTCGAGTATCCCGAGTCGCTGTTCGTTTTCGAAGCTTTACTTGATGTGCGATCTCGATCTCGAGTAGTAATCTTGGGACGCTCCTTGGTCTTTTCTTTGGAGGAAGCTTTAACGCTTGCGCTTCGTCTGGTACTTTTCAAAACTTCGCCATCCTCTCCTACTTCTTCACAATACATGGCACGTGGAGCACCCATTGTTTAATTGATGCGACGACAATTAAGGTCGTCAACAACGAAATGTGTATTGATGCCAATCCGCAGGGTGCGCGGGAAGATTATTGAATGTGAGTGGAAAACGTACTGGACGCTCCTACTTAAATAGTAATGATTGATGTCGCACAAGGGTAGTAGTGTTGTTGTTGTAGTATATGTGTGTGTGTGTGTGTGTGTGTGTATGTGTTGTGAAGTTTGGTTGACGGGGTGGTGCGGGAAGTATGGTGTGTGAGTGATGGATGGATGGGATGAGGGATAATTAAAAAATAAGAAAAAGTAATAAAAAAGATATGGGGGGAGTCTGAGCTCTTTTTAGTGTCTAATCCGGACTAATCCGTACTAATCCGTACTAATCCGTACTAATCCGTACTAATCCGTCCGTACTGTACCAGGAAATAGCGAAGGCACAAATGACTGGATAAGCGACGCAATTCCGCAGTAGTGTCAGTAAGGTGGTACTGTGAGAGAAAAGCTGAGACTTTCGAGTAACGAGTAATGTTTTTTCTTTCCCTTTCTTTCTTTTGATTTTCTTCCTTCGATGATTGATCTTTGCCAGATTGATAGCTGATGAATTGTGGTTGGTGGTGGTAGTGCAGGATTAGGTCCGTAGGGTTTATGGATAGCGAGTAAGTTTGGTAGCTTAGGCCTAGGATTATTAAAATGTCGAATGCGATGTGATTATATAGATCAGCAATCCCGCAGTCAAAGAAGAACCACAAAGGAGGGGGATGTATGTGGGTAAAGGATGTAGGATGTTATCGACAAGAAATTTGTGATGTGATATGATGGGATCTTGTTGTGAATGGTATCAACAACGAGGATACGTTGGTAAAACCTTTCTTGTAACCTTTCTAGGGAAAGGATACGAATAAAATCCGAATGGAGAATAAAAGACGGTACACAGTATAATGTACATATACACTCCTTAAGACTTGGTTTGAGCTGCTGTAGTATGAAAAGGAAAAAGAGGAAAAAGAAGTACACCGGAGGGATAAATTGTACTTGATTTTTCGGTCTTTTTTCTTTGCAGAAAAATAATCCTAATCCTTGGGTAATGGGAATATCCAAATGGGAATAATAATAATGGGAGATCCTTCAAAAGAAAATCCTTGTCTGGTTTATGGCTTGTAATTTTTGTCCTTGGGGGTATAGATGAGAAGATTGAAAGATTCGTTGAATATGGTCTGGGTCCGTAATATGGGTAAGTTGTCCTGTTTTCCTGGGGGATTCCAAAAAACTATTCCTGTGGATGACTTTTGAAGAAGAGTGTTGCGGTGGTTTTTCTAGTTCTTGGAGACAAAAACTTTTGACTGGGTCAATAAATTGGTCTTGTTCTTGTAGCTTTGTACTTTTTGAAAAATCCGCAACATACGAGGATGATCTTGTTTCCCGTAGGCTAAAATCTTCCCGGGTAGACTTCAAGTAGTAGGGGAAAACCCAAGGAGAGAAAAAAAAGTTTCTCAAGTCGTTTCGTTGTGTTGTCCGTCGCTTCTTCAGCCTAATGCTTGTCGTAGTACAGGATTCAGGAGCTCATTGGGTATCAATATGTATATGTGATAAGTGGAGTTGGGATGTGAATAGAAAAACCCCGTCGCATAGGTAGTAGCTAGAAAAGACTAGGGGGTTGAGGAAGATTTGGTAGTAAGTAGGGTAAGGTTGTAGTTGTTGTATGTAGGTATGACTCCTGACTCCTGACTCCTTGTTAAATTAAGATTTCTATTTTTGAGCTGAAAGTAATCGAATGCAGGCAGCGTGAGAATGATAAAGTATGTAAGCTGGATGAAGAGTAAGAAGGGTATGTATGTATGGGTGATGAATGGTGATGTTTTTATTAATAGTGTTGGCATTTTTTCAAAGAATGAAGGGAAATAATAGAAGGGATGGAATGAGAAGGGATAAGAAGGGACAACTAGCAACGGAAAATAGTCTATAACTGGTTGTCAAAATTCAGGCCGAGTAGAAAAACTTACAAGGGATAAAGGGATGAAGGGATATTAACGTTTAGAGAATGGAATTCTAGAAGGTTATTTTGCGGGGATCACTTCATTTTGCGCCCCCTTCATCCGTTTCGCTTCAATCACTTTTTACTTTTCCCCCCTTCATTTTCCAATAGCCCAGGTAAGTTATTTTGACTAGGCGGCAAATGCAACAGATACGGAATATTTTTTGTCGAGTAACCTAGGTATACACTAATAACGGGCAGTGCTTCAAGTTTCTGGTTGTCTGGTTATCTGATACCTACACCAATTTGCCTACTTCTGCCTACTTCTTCTGCCTACTTTCATGTTACTTCATATCATCACCCAACCAGTAACCATGATTCGCATCCGAACATACTGTTGGCTGCGGCTTTTCAAATCGATCTCCCAGACGATAAAATGGAAAAATTGATGCACTGCACCAAATGCACGATGTACCAGTAGGTACCTTAAACCTATATCGTCAAACCCGTCCACTCATCTACTTTTACAATACTTCCATACATAACACCAACCCGATTATTTACTCACACCCGGACTACTTGCATATTACTATAAGGTAGTATGCATGTCGACACGATACTTAGGTACTAGCCCAAAGGTTTAACGGAGAGGTGTTACTCAATAGGTCAATGATTTTGATGCCAGATATACATGACTAGGTATTCTATTAGGAATTAAACAGAAATATCCAGAATGGTCAATTAGTGTGATTTGGCATGAAGCAAGGAAACAAACCAGCCACTTTACAACAGACGCCATTTCAAGCCCATTTTCATGCATTGGAAAAAGTCGAATTCATCAATACCAATGGCAAAAATATCAATGTCTCTCATTCGTTCGTACATTCTGTTGTGCTAGCAACCATTTCCATCGGCTCTCTTCTATGATTATGTTCCAGCAACTTAATCCGTCGGCAACCACCTTTACCACTCAAATTCGATCTACTCGTACAGTATTACAATCTTATATTCTTCTTTTAGAAATCTGCCCTGGAGATTACCCAGCAACGTACTGAATGATAAACACCTGTTTGACGCGTTTCAAATGAAAACCATTTTCGTTGCAACCTTAAAAAAGATTTCAGAATCATTGCATCTCCTCATCACCATTGGTAACCAAAAATCCCTAGGCAACGCAGCGCAGCGCATATATCCTGCAAGTCATATATGGTCAACCAACAATTGACACTCCTTTTTGACTAATCTCTTCAGGAATTTTTACGAACTTTTGTGACGCGGCTTTTTCTTGCTCCTGCCGCTTCTCAACGTTATTCCTGATGAATCTTCAAAAAAAAAACATTTTCTTCTTCTTCAAAGGATTCTCATTCTCAGAGCCGGAGCGAGAATTCACCAATCAGAATTATCAAGTCATGGTGCACTATTATGCATTATATGCAATGAATCTAAAAGTCTCCATACACAGTACTCGACGTTCGGCACTACTGTAAGTCTACTGCAAAAGGGATGCCTCTACCCTCGCCTAGTCCCGATGGTTTTCGGTCGGAAAAGGCGAGCGAAGGGGGGGAGAAGATATGGTCAAATTCGGGGCATATGTACCCCATGTACCAAACCGAAAAATCTGACAGGTAACACCCGCTGCTGTACTCTTGATGCATGTATTATTAAAGTATCCCAAGTACCGATTCGAGTCAGAGTCAGGGTTAGAGTCAGGGTCAGAGTCAGGGTCAGAGTCAAGGTCAAGCAAGGTCACAGTCAGAGTCAGAGTCATAAAGTTGCGAGAAGATTGTCTCC
This sequence comes from Myriosclerotinia curreyana, assembly GCA_002162495.1. Classification (NCBI taxonomy): domain Eukaryota; kingdom Fungi; phylum Ascomycota; class Leotiomycetes; order Helotiales; family Sclerotiniaceae; genus Myriosclerotinia; species Myriosclerotinia curreyana. The sequence continues at coordinate 122,224 of NGKJ01000032.1, read as the reverse complement.
TACTGTTAGGTAGATTGAAGTTGAAAGGAAAAAAAGATTATCAGAATCAGAAAAACTATCTAGTGATAGCATTTCTGAATCATTTCTAACAAATATCCTTTCCTTATAGCAGATTTTTTTTTAATCTTCTACCTTACTCGTACTTGTAGTTATTTAGCATCATTTTTCTGCACTACATATGGTACAAGGCTGAGACTTATTACCCACCCCTCCTTATCCTACTTTTTACTACTCGAGAATATCTTCATCAATATCACCAGACAAATATTATGCCTCCGCTTTTTCACATCAACGAACAAAACTATAGTGTAAAATAAAACAGCTATCAAGCAAGCATCAGAGTAGTTCGTTCGTACATATTTTAAAGAACCCAACACATAATATTATTTACATCAAATCTTCCTTGAGTAGTCGGTCCAATAAATCCCTCCCTCAAATTTTGGAATCTAAAGCAACAACATGTTCATGCCGCAGCATCTTATTTCAATGAATGAATGAATGAATGAATGAATGAATGAATGAATAAATGAATGAATGAATGAATGAATGAATGAATGAATGATATTTCACCCCACTACACCCTCAATACATGCCCTCGCTTTAACCCTACCTCACCGCTTGTTATTACATTACCGTTCGTTCTATCCTGTCCTGTCCTGTCCTGTCCTGTCCTTTGCGATGGTTCCGTAAGACACTTCCCGTGCTTAGCTGCTTACAATCCCTCCATCCATCCATCTATCTACTCGAGTCAAGTCGACTTCATCTGCATCCGCACCTGTACATACCGTTTATCTTTGAGTCACCCCATATATCATTTACCTTACCAAACTTCTAAACTTCCCATTCCGGAAAAGAATATATACTACTAGTAGTCTAGTAGTCTGGTACCTTACCTTCTAGCTAGAAATGAGTACAGTAGATAAGTTTCTCTCCCCACAATTCTGACTCGAAAAAGAAAAAGAAAAAAGTCACTCGTCCTGAGAAATCTTCATCGACCGTTACCGTTACACTGAAACTGTTTATTATACCCATTCCAATTCACCCTCCTGATCATTTTGATTAACTTTTAGAATGGAAAAGAAAAGATTAAGAAAAGTATAAAGATGGGGAATTGGAATAGGAAATGGAAAATTAGGTCGCATGTTCATGAACATTTCTTCTAAATCCTTCTCTTCTCTTTTCTTCTCTTTTCTTCTCTTTTCTTCTCTTTTCTTCTCTTTTCTTCTCTTTTCTTCTCTTCTTGTTTGTTCATTTAATAATCATCACGAATCATTTTATAACAATCTATTCCCCCCTCCCTTCCCCTCCTCCCCAGAAAAACTGTTTTCCCCGCGTCGCCTCATTACTCATAAAAGGCTGTAAGGGTTTTTAGAAAGGACAGCAGAAAGATAGAACGAAAAGAAACTTTTTATATCGGTGGCGTAATTTAATGTATTCATTTACTTGTTGGGGGCTGATGAATGGACGAACTGGATGAACTGGATGAACTTGATTATTATGGTAGAGTGCAAATAGAGTGCAGAATACTAGGTAGGCATCCAAGTATAATTTGGTGAAGATATACATCTACATCACATGATTTATAATATTACATTTGATATTTGAAATTTGATATTGTTTTAAACACGTGAAGTCCACGTGCAATTCATCTTATCTTTTCTCTAGCACAAGTACGTACTTATATACCGGTCGGTTTTATACAAAATATAAAACATAAAACATAAAACATGAAACATGAAATATAATACCATCATGGCTTAGATTTAGAATTCTATCTACGAAGTAGTGGGGCTTATATTATTGTTCTATTCAAATGAAAGCGAGTTATCGCCGATTATAATAATAATTAGATGTATTGTAATATCAAAAATCAAAAAGCCCTGTATATATATATATATATATATATACGTACCAAGTAAAGTAACCTTACGCCCCTCCTTTTTTTTATATATTATCTTTTAAAGATCTTTTTCTTTTATAATAGAGGTCTTTAGCTAAGAAATAAACTAATTAACTTTAATATACTATTATATTTTTTTAACAAAATCGTACATCTTATTATTATCAAAATAGTATAATAAGTTAATAAATAATACTATAGATAAAAGTAAAAAAACAAATTATAAAAATTCAAACTTCAATTATATTTTTTTAAAAAATAGGAATATATTAAAAAATTATGAATTTAATTGCTACAATAGGAATTCTATTTTTTATATTTACTTTATCAGAATTTTGCTTATTCAAAAGAAATTAATTTTCCTTTTCGAATTTACTTTTCTACTTCTATATTAGGGAAGATTAGCAAAGATAGCTAGTGTATTTCTTAGCTAAAAACCTTTAATATAAAATTCTTTCTACTACTTCGAATTATTCCTCGAACGGATGATACCCATATATATAAGTCCCCGGATTCTCTTATATTTATATGTTTCATCAATAATAATCTCCATATATTTTCATGCCCAAAATCGGAAACGCCCGATTATTTTCAATTCAAGACTTCTCTTACAAAAAGACTCACACTTCTTCCCTTCCATCTAGAATATAAAATATTCCGGGCCATGATTCCGTCTTTAGCTTTACGAAAAGTTGGGAAAACCTAATGAAGTACCTAGTATCCACTTTGTAACTAATCATATTAACATTCATTATTCATCCAAGTTGATTATAAGCTTCATACTTCATACTACTACTATCTCCAAAAAAAGGAAAAAAAGAAAAAAGAAAAAAGAAAAAAGAAAAACACTTTTCCATCCATCCATCCATCCATCCATCCATCCATCCATCCATCCATCCATCCATCCATCCATCTACCCACCCAACCACTTCCTTTTCATTCGTGCCCAACGTCAATAATTCACACGTGGTATGGTCCGTGCTATATGCACGTACGGGGAAGAACTTTCAAGTAGTGAGTGAGCATGGATCACAAGCGGTTTTTTTTCTTCTTTTTTTTTGGCCCCTCATTTTGCATACCTATTCTTCATATTATTTCTTATACCAATAATGATAACATTCTTATAATGAAAAGTTTTGCCCCTCTATGACTATATTACTCTGTTACTCTACCCCTCATTTGTACGAATGTGCAGTACTTCTTAGCATGCATATTGAAGGCCAGGATGTATATGTAGTAGTAAGTAGGTAGGTAGTGTTACATGCCTTTTTCTTGTGTGTAATTTTCCATGTGGTTTTGTTTGCGATCGTCTCCGGTTTTTTTTCCCTCTTCATATGCATATCGACTCTGCATTGCTGCGTATGTGCGTGTGTTCGTGTGTGTTCATGTATGTGTTCGTGTTTGCGCTGATGGAGTTCATGTTCATGTTCATGTTCATGTAAGAAGAGATGGATAGAGTGGGAGAGAGGGGTCCTGTAATGCAAGGTTGTTTGTTGATCTTCGACGCAGTCATCTAAGCCTATAACCTCTGGTGGGATGGATGAAGTATTTCGACATTTTAGAAATAATATACTAACAAACTATCTCCAAGCCTCCAATCCCCGACTAGATATGAAAGGAATAAAGCCCTACCCCGAAAAAACCCTACCCGCACTTGCGTTTGAAAGTTTTATCCTTGATCACACTAGATAATCGTTCCCGCGCCCGGTGTGGTGGGTCGCATAGTTTAGAAGGAACCTCATGTGATGTGATGTGATGGGATGCAGAAAACCATTTTTCTTGCCCGCCACTAAGCTCAAATACTCCCTTCTCCAGGACCTTCTCCTCACCATCTCATGCTCATTATATCCACCTTTCTCTCTCTTTCGCGGGAGGCAACGCCGGAGGATCCCAAACCCAGCAACAGACTAATGGTTTAGAAGTGGATGCGATTCTGTATAATGACGATGCGCGCTTTTCGTTCGCATGAAATTCACATCCAAATTCCTCCATCCTCAGCCAAAACCGGGGTTTCTTCTCCACGTTCATTCATATGCACCTAGAGTTTTGAGGGTGCAATCGATCCACTTCTGCTGCGGACGCGACTTGGAGAATAACATGCAATGAAATTTCAATTATGTCATCTTGACTGGGGTTCTCAATGCGGTATTTGTGCACGAGGGCAAAGTTGAAAGTCGAGATGAAGAGTGGGTGGGGGGGGTTTGCTTTTTGCTTTTCTTGCACGTCTGCTTGATGTTCTTTTTTCTGCATGTTTTGTTGTTTATCAATGACAATGTGTAAATGTTTCTAGAGTTTGGAAGAGGTACTTTTGCCAAGGTATTAGAGTTACCCCTCGAGTTTATAAATAGTTTGGTAATGGCAATGAAGTTCGTTGTACATTATATCCTACTATATCCTCCAGAGCAATTCAAACCAAAGAGCAGCTTCTCATCATGGCTTGAATCTCAACTTGTAATTTCCTTTCTATTCTATTCTTGTTTTTATTTTTGTTTTTGTTTTTATTTTTATCAAACCAACGTCCCACGTCTCGTTTGTGAAGTAGAAGTTCTAGTTCTTGTTGAATGGCTGAAAACCAGTTATCTTTTCTATGTAGTACATGTATATACAACTCTCTAACTCATTTCCCCGTCCTACCCATCCATAAGTTCCTAACCCAAGCACATTTAGAACAGTCCAAAGTCCTCACAAATCTATATTCTTTCAAATTCTCCCCCCCCGGGCCCCAAAACCACTTGCGACCCGTTGGAATGTCCATCGGGTAGTAATGGGTTTTGGAATTCTGGATTTCGGATTCCGGCTTGAATTCTTGGGTAGGATTATATCGCTCAAGTAGGTATTTTCTGCTAGGTGAATAGTTTCATTTGCACTCGGGTCCCTTGGCTAAAGAGTCTTTGGCGAAGAGGGAGATGGTAATTATGCGTTTTCATACTCCCCCCTCATCTCTTCTCCTTGACTAAAGGAAATGAATGAGTGCTTCAACTTAAAGGAAAGGAAGGTTAAAGAAATAGAAACAATGAGGATATGATAGAAGTGTTAGAATTTAAGAAAAGAAAGGAGAAAAGGGATAGATAAACAAACACAGGTATTTTTAAAAAAAAAAAAATTGAAATTTGGAACTATTCCTATATTTCAATTTCATATTGTTTTATTAATAAAATATTCCCTTGTTCTTCTCTTTTTAATTTGAATTTTCAATATTGAAAGTTTTTAATATTTATATTCCTTCTTCTTTTTTTATTAAAATAATAAAAAATAGTATTGTTTTAAAGAATAAAAAAGATTAGATTAATAGAAAATCTATAGAACAATAATTTCTTTTAAAGTTTAAAAAAGAAGAAAAGAAGAAAAGAAGAAAAGAAGAAAAGAAGAAGAAGAGGTTTATATATTAAATAATTGTAGTAATCTCAGCGTATCGTGTATATATATATATATTTATTATAACAATTCAAAATTGCTTTTCCCGAGTGGCTTGCATGGTATTTCATATCTTATAATTCAATACTATCTTTAAAGAAGAGGATATAATACCATCTTTACTAAGTACCGGTACATTCCAACATACACTTCAACATCTTAAAAGTTGCCAACATCCAATCCCGACACCCCGACGACCGCCCCGAAGTCGGCGCGAATCTCAGACGTGCAACTAATGTTCAGATGTCTTGTTGGACCGGCCGCGGACCTATCGGTTTATTTTAAAAATTTCGTTGGGGCGAGGAGGTCCTGAGGTTGATTGGAGGGTTGATTGGAGGGATGATTGGAGGGATGAGTTGAGTTGAGATGAGATAAGTTGAGATGAGTTGAGATGAGATGTAATGAGCAAAATGAGCAATGAAATAGCGATATGGTATGGTATGTATGGCATGGCATGGTATGGTATGGTATGGTATGGTATGGTATGGTATAGTATAGTATATAACGTCATTCCAACGAAGCGGTCCCGAGGTTGAATGTCGGGAGATGGGAGAGGGGAGATGGAAGAGAGAAGGTGTACGAGCAAACTCCAATGAGGAACCGGAGTACAGTGTTTTGACGACGCGGTCCCGAGGTTGAATATCGGGAGATGGGAGAGGGGAGATGTGCAACGAAACTCTAATGCGGATTCGGAGTATGGTGTTCTGATGAAGTCGAAGTTGTCCGAGGATAAATGTTGGGATGGATGGGATGGGATGAGATGGGACGTGGGAGATGGGAGATTTACAAGCCACGATCGATCGGTCTTGACGTGGGTGAGATCTCCCGTGCTGGGTTTATGTGCGGGTTGTTTAGTAATACGGGGTTTATATATTCGTTTTGATACATTCTAACGAGATTTTAAAGGGGGAGGGGGCGGGGTAGTACATATAAAATCACAACGGGATTAGATATTTATTACATTTAAGATAGATATTCTAGGGTATTTGTTTAATGTTTCAAATATATAATAAATAGTAGATACATAATCAAACTTTATATGTACCGAGAAATCAAAGGGGATGAAGGAGATGAAATGATGAAGTGGTTAGATGTTTAAATGTAAGGTAGAATGTATATCCTAGCTTTCCTGTATTCGTCTATTTATTCATTAAGACACTTGTAGATGTGTATAGTATGTAATGAAGAATCGTTAGCGAGATGCAGATTAGTGGCAGAATCAGGGGTGATTGACTAGCGGTAACAAGATGAAAAAATATGTTATAGTATAGTATAGTATAGTATAGTATAGTATAGTATAGTATAGTATAGTATAGTATAGTATAGTATAGTATAGTATAGTATAGTATAGTATAGTATAGTATAGTATAGTATAGGATAGTATAGTATAGGATGGAATAAATCATAATACTAAGTGATATGCTTCTGGGATGAATAGTTCACGGTATTGATTAGTCTGGGGGTTTGGAAATATAATTGTGGGTGTGTATGTGTATTGTATGTGTAATATGGCGATTAGTTGGCGAGGAATAGGGGGGAGGAAGGGAGGAAGATGGGAGGTATCCGTTTCTATTCTCATATTTCGTGGCTGTCGGTTTCAATACTGGAACTTCTTTCTATTGTTCGACAGTGTTCGAAATATCTTGATCTAAAGTCGGTGTTATTCAATGATTTGTAACACGCGATCTAAAGTTCTCGAGATCATTCTTATACTAGTAATACTACCACTGACGGGATTCTCCAAAATCATCCATCAGAAAGCTGTGCATCGTACGAATTTCCAACTTTCTGAGTTGCTCACTTGATAAGCTCTTTTGTCATTGATGTCGTTTTTCTATAAAGCCTTCTAAAGCCATCAGTCAGATCGTTAAGGATGCTTCCATGAGTCCATAACTGACTAGGAAAACTTCGAGGAAGTCCAGCAAGTTTGTAGTTGATCGTAAATCTTTGAGTGCTTGTTTCAACGATAGGATTTCCCAGTTCTGATTTTCCGAAGCCTAGTTACCGGAAGACTTCTTGTTCCATCTTTCTTCAACGTTTCAAAATATACTCCTTGCCCAATGAAGTGTTTGTGTAGGTCTTCTTAATATATGCCTATTCCACTCGGACAAGAATCCTAATTCTGAAGCACATCCATAGCTTGAACATTCACACTTCTATTAATTACTTCGACAAAGGATAAGAGTGCCGCATTAATGATTCGTTTCATGGGCAAACACCAAATATAAGTTATGTATATTCTATCTGAAGAGAAGTCTCCCAAGAAGCTGTAGCAATCTCGACGACCCTTTGTGGTCAAACTTGGATCGCGTGCATGAGATTATCATCTTTTTGGTAGAGATTTTGGGCCTTGTGATAAACCTAATAGGCGCCTTTAGCTTCATGTCTCTCCTGCGGACTTTGGCACACAAAGGTATGCAGACTTCTTCGTGACGGATCAGATGTATGATGACTCTCTAGTATTTTTTTTGACGCATATGACAAACGATACATTGTGAAGCAGGTATAATGATACGGAGTATGTTCTAGACAGAAACAAAGGAAAGAGATGGAGAAATAGCATAAGCTATAACAATTTCAAGGTGGCCGTATAGCTTGAAGGCCTAAATTTCATAAAAAATATCAGGATCGAATGATTAGACAGAAAGCCACTCAAGAAGAGGAAAGACTGCTCTATAAAATGTAGAGTCATTGATTGTGGGATGGGAATGGGAATGGGAAGTGGAATAGGATGTGAATGGGATGTGAATGAGTGTAGTCAGTCATAAAAATGAAATTCCTGAGATCGAATGGGATTATGAAGTTAGATTACATTGAGAGCATTTTTATACTAATAATTCCCTTTCTTGAACTTTTGAAGAATCCAAAAAGAGACCATGGCCTATGTCCAAGAAATATTCTTCGCATGAAAATAATTCAGGCACATTAAGGAGATTGAATTTTCGATTGTTTAGAGTCCCATGAACATTTTTGGTTAGAATCTTTGATCAAGCAGTTTTGAGATAGGCACGATTTTGAGGCACTAACGTCTTCGAAGATGGCAGCACTCTAGAGTCTAACTAAGCACTTAACAGTCCCATTAATGATCAGCCCTACAAGTGCTCCATTCATTTATTTGTTTTGTGCATAAAGCTAGATTCCTGGATGTCTAGTTCGTACTCACAAGGTCGTTATTTTGAAGCGAGAACCCAGACCTCGCTCGCTAAAAAACTGTGGCGGCCTTGATGCCTTGTTGCTGCGTAAACAAACGACAACCAGCCTCCCACTTTTTTCCCCAGCCTCGTACTTTCTTCTAAGTTGGCACTTCAACACAACACAAAAATCTTCTTGACTGAGTCTTTTTACTATTATCAATCAAATCACGATAGTTTATCAATACGAAGCTCAATTGACTGATATTCTAATTCACGATACCCTTTTACTATTTGCTGATGGTACGAGGCTGCACTTAGCTGGATGTCGAAGTAAATAAAACTTCATCATCTTCATCATCTTCAAAAACCAACACAACCCACAACAATTCTATCGAAATCAATCAATCATGCCTGTTATCTCCTCTTACGTCTCCTCTATCCTAAAACGTACCGCCAATGCTTCTCCATCTCCATCTCCCGACTCCATCCCCTCTACACTGGACCTCATAACCAAAACACTCACCGCACGCGATGGAACAAGCACGGTCGACCCTTCTAAAGGCGTAACACCTTTCGATCATGTTCCTAATAAATTCGTCTTCGTTATCATTGGATTGATCGGTGCTGGCTTTGTTATTACTGGTATATGGTTCTTCTTCATCGCCAAGAATGGTGGATTCGTCTTTCATGAAAATGATTGGGATGATTATAAATCTACGGTTTTGAGACGCAAAGGTCCCAATGGCACCACTCTTTCTGGAGCCTCAGAGTCCACGGATCTTGGAGGTGGTAGCATAGTACATGGAGAAAAGAAGAGGAGTACATGGGGAAGGAAGAACAAGAAAAGTAAGAAGGGTGGAAGTGGTATGGAGAGATCAAGATATAAGGACCTCGATGAGGAGGAGAGTTCAGTTGGCACACAAAGTGAACTCACTTACAGCGAGATGAGTGAGGTCAATTACCCGAGAAAAGAAAAGAAGAATAAGAAGAGTAGACTCCGTGGTGGTGACTTAGGCGATGTACCGGAATCCGAATATGGGGATGATGTTGCAGACCTTCGAGCATACCGACATGAGAAACCAGCACGAGTTGGAGGGATGAATAGAGAAAGCGAATCCAGTATATGGGAAGGATCTACCAACCCTGAAGGTTCAACTGTCTCCGATGGACTTATTCAAAATCGCGAACGATCACCTGAGAATACCCCGGAGAAGCCAAGGAAAAGCAATAACAAAGATCAATACAAGATTCGAAAGGTTATCGGTACGGTTCAAGGCCCACGTCCTTCGACAAAAGATAATGGTGGAAGTTCGACTTTCTGGAACAGACAGGGCAATACCAAGAAGAGTTCAAGACAAAGCGAGGCCGATTCGAGCGTCACAGATGACGAGAGAATCAAATCAGAAGCCAAGAAACTCCAAGACAAGGGACGAGCTGCTCAACGTAGAGATTTTAGTTTCCGCGTTGGTGACGATAATAGCTCGGCCGCCGGATCCTCTCTCATATCAGCTCAAGACGCTGCCGCGGTAAGAGAACAAGAGAGACGCGAACGAGAGGCAAGACGCGCCAGACGTGAAGCGAGAAAACAAAGCAGAAGTCAATCACATTTAGCTCCACCTGCGTATACGTCCGCCGAGTCTAGTATTGGGGGAAGCGAATTGAGTAGTGTGAGGGAGGATAGTGAGGCTACTGGGGATACTGGACACAAGAGTTATCCTTGTTTTATTCCGGGGTTGAGCAGTGAGAGGGGAAACGAGACGGATTATACGGAGGATAGGAGGAAAAAGAGAAATGGTGGGTACAGAAGGGAGTAAACGACTCTGGGTATGGGCGAAACGGGCGATGTTTGTATGAATGGGAAAGGATGGAATGAAACAGGGTGGGAACTGGGCACGCAAATATTGGGATGACAATACGATACGATGTTATGTATGAGATGCTTGGCTGGATGGATGGATGGAAGGATTTGTGGATATAATGAGGTAGTTTTCATAATGAACCATGGTTTTGCGTTTTATTAATAAGGCGTTCATATGGCCACGACCTTTTCTAGGATTTGGTATGTATAAAATCACAAATTTAGATAGCAAGCAATAGGGTACAGCGAATGAATACATACACTAAGATAGTACATTTTGTCCCTTTTCTACCTCCCCATTTCGCTTCACTTGTGCATGCAAACCTATCCCCTTCGCTACTCACTCTCCTCGGAGATCTTTTTTGAACGGACAAATGAAACATTGACAAGAGAACCCCGAACAAAACAACCCGTCAGTGCTCTCTTTAATCAGCATCTCTTCTACTTCCAAAGATTTAAAATCCAAAAGCAAAAGCAGCTCAGCTTCTCCAGTAGTGACCCGCACACCAAAGAGGTTATTCCGAAGTCAAACACGACTCTGATGTGACGAGGGAGGGAGAAGTGATTTTGTTTCTTCATCCGGGTGAATGTTTGGGTTTCGGGGGTCGTATGACTATAAAGAAGAAAGGAAAAAGCAAAAAGGAAAAAGAGACACTTGCCTGGTAATACTTTCAAGTGGAAGTCACGCAGTATTGGCGACTCGAGTTGTTCAAGAATGTGTTTGCTGTTATTTTTGACTATAAACTAGTGCTTATGTATGCTTGTGTTTTGCTGTCGAACTTACGAGTTTCTTCTTGAGATGTTTGGGGAGTTTGTCTTTCCTCTTTTCGCGTTTTTCTTCTTTGACTGCTTTTTTGTGTTCCTGTTTGCGGAAAGAGAGGTGTTAGTGACGATATTTGTGTGAATGTTATGTGTAAGAGTGGAAGGAGTTGTTGAGTGATGGTCAGACATAAAGTTCTCGTAATTTTTAATCTGGTCCCAGAAGGGACTTCATGTTTTGTGGATGGAAATTGGGTCATCATTCCATGATAAAGGGATGTGGGAGATGTGAAAAGAGTGAAGAAAACAAAAGAAATGGCTACATACCTTCTTGGCATCCTTATCCTCAAATCTCTTTCCTCTTGGTATACCCTTCTCGAATCTCTTCTCGTCATCGTCATCATCTCCATCCTCTCCATCTTCATCACCCTCCTCCTCGTCTTCATCACTAGCCTGACTAGTACCATCACCCATCGTATCCTCTGCATCCGCCTCGTTACCCGAAGACATGGGCATCTTATCAGCAGCCAACAAATTTCGATAAACAAGATCACTTCTTTCGCCTTTTCCTACTTTCTCAGCATCACGCTCGAAATCGTAGACCTGTTCTAGAGTTTGTGGTATGTATTGTTGACGGAAAACTTCATTTTCGACCTGTTGCTTGGCGACGGCCTCTTCAGTTTCATCTTCTTCTGGTCTTTCGACAAGGAGTTTCTCGAGCGCTTCACTAAGTCCTGGTTCTTGAGTAGGTCCATCGTGGAAAGTTATAAATTGGTAAATAGTCTGCTCGGAAAGAACCTCGACATTCTTACGCTTGAAGAAATCCGAGACGTTCTTGATATCCATTCGGAGGAACTCCAATGAGCGAGGATGGTCGTGCTCAACACTTTGAGATACATCGATGATAAACAGCTTTTTCTGGTGGTATAACACGTTGTACTCACTCAAATCTGCGTGAACAAGTTTACATGTCTGATACATTCTTCGCATGAGTCCAATGAGTTGTAGATAGAGTAACCGCCACTGCTCATCGATATCTTCACCAGATAGCTCCACATCTCTAAGTCTTGGTGCAGCCCATCCCTTTTTATCACCTAGGAATCCCATTACAAGGACATGTAATCGAAGGTGGACTGGCTCCGGGCAAGGAATTCCAGCCGAATATAGACGTTTCAAATTTCGAAACTCTTTCTCGGCCCAGACTTTGACCATGGCTCTGTTGTTTCCTTTATTGTATCCAGATCTGAACCTATGTTCACCGGTAACATAACGATCACGATCCTTGAAGACCAAAATACTAGTCTTGTAGACTTTGATCGCCCGGTGGATTGGGTGAGAATCTGCGTCTGTCGAAGGAATTGACAATGCGCCATATACATTGGCTTCCTTACCCGTACTCAAACATCCATTGACTTCGGAGACAATACCTCTATTGATCATTTGAAGTAAAATCATACGTGTACGAGGATCCAAAACTTGTTCACTCGTCGCACGATCTGATTTGTCCTTTCCATGTGTTTTGTGACCTCCATCAAAACCACCATCCAGTCTAATCTTGGCAGCATGTTTTGACAAACTACTAATCTGATCATCGACACTTGCCTTGGTATTCGCAGCCGGTCTTTGAGGATTTATTCGAGGAGCGCCGGTGGCGTTGGAATCATTGAGCTTGCGTTGACGATTATAGGATTTCGTGAGATCACCAGAGGATGGATCATAATCGATGTCGTCAACATATCCATCATCCTCCTCGTCGAACAAATCATCGTATGCATCATCTTCGTTATCTGCGGCGTATTCTGTATTTTCACCAGAAGTTGGCGTCATTGGAGGGGCATCTGATGTGGCGGGGTGGGCATATCCTTGATTTGGAATGTATGTGTGAGTTGGATCCTGTCCTGCTGCTACAGCAGAGACAGGCGTGGATGTCTCTGTATTATTTGCCATGTTTAAAAGTCCAGAATGTATATGTCTTGGGTATGACTTTGTGTTATTCTGAGAGTGGTGGTGATGAATGACTGATCGAAATTATCATGGAGAATTTCTGCCAGGCGGTGAGGTGTCAATTTATACGCTAAGAATCGCGAACTCAATCGCGTTTGCTAAACTTCAACTTATCGACGCGACAAGCTTATTAAAAATCCGATTGTATATTTTTGTACAATTACCTCTGGAAGAATTCTGCCAGACCTTTTCAAACAAGCAGCGAATATTTCTTCACACTTGACGCGCTCCCCATAACCAGCAGGAACCGCCGGCGCCCTGCTGCCGACGAGTGGTCGCAATGGTTTACATCAAGCAAATAAATATTCAGGGCTTTAAGAGGTGTGTTTCGCAACTATGCCAGAAGACGAAGCATGTTAACAAAGATATAGCTACAAGGATCAGACACTCATCGACGAGTTCTCCCCAGCAACAAATGTAATCGTTGGTCGAAATGGTTCTGGAAAGAGTAACTTTTTCGCAGCCATTCGTTTCGTACTCAGCGATGCATACACTCAAATGGGTCGCGAAGAGCGACAGGCTTTACTTCATGAGGGCTCAGGGTCTGCGGTCATGTCTGCATATGTAGAGATTATCTTTGACAATTCCGATGGACGATTTCCTACTGGCAAAAATGAGCTCTACCTTCGCCGAACAATTGGATTGAAAAAGGACGAATACTCTCTAGACAAGAAAAATGCTACCAAAACCGATGTTCTCAATCTTCTAGAAACCGCAGGATTTTCTCGATCAAATCCATATTACATTGTGCCCCAAGGACGTGTTACAGCTCTTACAAATATGAAAGATGGCGAGAGATTAAATTTGTTGAAAGAAGTAGCCGGAACCCAAGTCTACGAGCAACGTCGCACTGAGTCTTTAAAGATCATGACTGATACCAACAACAAACGAGCTAAGATTGACGAGTTGTTGGACTACATCAAGGAACGTCTCGCAGAACTGGAAGAGGAGAAGGAAGAATTGAGAGGTTACCAAGAGAAAGATAAGGATCGTCGATGTCTACAATATGCTTTCTTCCATCACGAGCAGGAGTTAATTGCTGAAAAGTTGGAGGAAATTGATGAGTTCAGGCAAGGTGGTGGAGATGGAGACGATAATCGGGACTCTTTCTTGGAAGGAGAAAAGGCTATCGCCCAACTCGACGCCCAGATAAAACAATTGACTCGACAAATGGAGCTTCTCAGGGTAGACCGACGACAATTGGATGAGGATAGGCGAGACATCGCAAAAGCCCGAGCAAAAATTGAATTAGACGTCAGGACTTTGACGGCCAACCAATCGTCCACGGAACAAGCACGTGTGAGGCATCAGCAAGAATTGAGTTCTGTGAAGAAGGAGATAGCGTCGAAGGAGGCCGAACTTGCACAATTACTTCCGGATTTTACGAGCAAGAAAACCAGCGAAGCCGAAGTTAAGCGAAGTCTCGATGAAGCGGAAGCAGGCAGAAACAGGCTCTATGCTAAACAAGCTCGCAGCAACCAGTACAAAACTAAGGCCGAACGTGACCAATTTTTGAAAAGGGAAATTGAGGAACTCAACTCCACGATCGGATCTCAAAAGGCCAATAGGATCGACGGTGATGAAGAGGTGAAGAATGTGCAATCCGAAATCCGAAATCTAGAAACGGAAATATCAGGCCTGCAAGAGCGATTAGACGGATGGAGTGGCAATAGGATAGCCTTGGCTGAAGAAGTTTCCACCGCCAAAGATGCCTTAGAAAAGTTGCAGGATGAGAGAAAGTTACTACGGAGAGAGGATGACAAGCTCAACTCGGTCATAGAAGATGCTCGCAAGGAGGTTGGCATGGCCGAGACAGAGTTGTCCAGGACTATGGATAGTGCCACATCTCGTGGTCTAGCCACTGTCAGACGTCTCAAACAGCAGCATAACATTCAAGGAGCCTATGGCACCCTAGCAGAACTTCTCGAAGTCGAAGAACTGTATCGAGTAGCAGTGGAACAGACGGCGGGCAGTAGTCTCTTCAACTACGTCGTTGACAATGAAGAAACCGCAACCCAGCTTATCAATGCCTTGAATGCGGACAAAGGCGGAAGAATTACATTTGTTCCTCTGAGCCAGATCAGATCCAAGCCAGCCAACTTACCACATGCATCCGATGCCATACCGATGTTAGACAAGATCCGGTACGACAAAAAGTACCAGCCGGCCTTTGAGCAAGTTTTTGGCAAAACCATTGTTTGCCCTAACCTCACGATCGCTGCTCAGTATGCAAGAAGTCACGGATGTAATGCCATCACACCAGACGGTGACACAACAAATAAGAAGGGAGCCTTAACTGGTGGATACATTAACCCAAAAGAATCCCGACTTCGAGCTGTCCGTGCGCTGAACAAATGGCGGGATGAGTACGAAAAGCTTAAGGTGCGCCAGGACGAGATCAAGAAGGAATTGGAACAAAAAGATCAAGAAATCACAGCCGCTTTCACCGAGGAACAAAAGCTTAACCAGAAGATGCATCAGCTAGTTGACGGTCTGGATCCTCTCAAGTCAGGGTTGCGATCAAAACAGTCACACCTTGAAAGACAAAAGACACAACTTGAAACGGTCCTTCGAAATCAGGCAGCGGTTGTAAAGTTATTACAGGATCACAATAACAAAATCTCCGACTACGAAGCCGAGATCGCGTCCGAATTCAAGAAGGCATTGACGGCGAATGAGGAACGACAACTAGAGCAGCTCAATGCTTCTGTTCAGGATTTACAAAAGCAATGGAGTGAACACAGCAGGAGCCGAAGGGAACTCGAGAGCCGTAAACAGTTGATCGAAGTTGATCTCCATGAAAACCTTAGACTCAAGCTCGACCAGTTAAACAGTCAAGAAATCGATCTTGCTACTGGTAGTGCCTCTGGTAATCTGAAGGAGTCTCAACGAGAATTGAAACGTATCACCAAGGCATCTAATGTTGTCGAGACAAAGCTTCAGGAAAATGAAAAGCAACTGGACGAGGCCGAATCAAGCATCGCAAATCTTGAACAGGAGAAGAGTCAAAAAGAGGATGAACAACAGAAGGTTGCTGTCTTGATTGAGAAGCACCAAAAGAAGATGGAGAAAAGCATTGCTCGAAAGGCCATCCTTACCACCAGTGCTGCAGATTGTGCCAAGAACATTCGCGACTTAGGTGTCTTGCCTGACGAAGCTTTTGAAAAATACAAGGATTATGACCCAAAACTTGTAAGCAAACCACCCTGCTCACCTGCTTGTATCGTCTACTAACATATTTAGATTCAATCCCGCCTCAAGAAGGTTCAAGAAGCTCTCAAGAAGTATAAGCACGTGAACAAGAAAGCTTTTGAGCAATACAATCAATTCACAACTCAGCGAGATAGCTTGACCAAGCGTAGGAAAGAACTCGATGATTCTCAGTCATCAATCCAGGAACTTGTTGAAGTCCTTGATCAGCGTAAAGATGAAGCCATCGAGCGAACATTTAAGCAAGTCTCCAAGGAATTTGCCCAGATTTTTGAACGTCTTGTTCCCGCTGGCCGTGGTCGCCTCGTCATTCAACGCAAAACAGATCGACGTGCGAGAGAGGAAGAAGACTCGGATCAGGAAGCACGTGATAGTGTTGAGAATTATGTTGGTGTTGGAATTAGTGTCAGCTTCAATAGTAAACACGACGATCAACAACGTATTCAACAATTATCCGGTGGACAAAAGAGTAAGTCATTCCCATTCCAACAACCTTTCCATACAAAATATACTAATACCCATTTCCCACAGGTCTGTGCGCCCTTGCCCTTGTCTTCGCTATCCAACAATGTGACCCAGCTCCATTCTATCTCTTTGACGAAATCGACGCCAACCTTGATGCTCAATACCGTACTGCGGTAGCACAAATGCTCAAAGAAATCTCGACTAAACAATCACAAGTTTCTCAATCGCAGGATAACTCGGATGAGGAATCAGACAATGATGAAGATGGTGAAGGCGGTTCTAAGAAGCAGAAGGTTATGGGTGGACAATTTATTTGCACAACCTTCAGACCGGAGATGGTATTGGTGGCCAACAAGTGTTATGGTGTTACTTTCCATAATAAGACGAGTGGAATCGGTGTTGTTGGAAAGGAGGATGCGTTAAGCTTCGTTGATGGGGAGGCTCCAAAATAGGTGCGGCAAAGAGGGGGCTGTGACTTCTGATACCTGTAGTGGGAAGTTGTGGATAGGCGTCGCTTTGGGTCTGATATTTCTCCAAGTCCTGAATGAGCTGTGTAATTTATTGTATTGAGCTCTTGCTTACTGTGCTATATTGAAGAGGGAATGGATATTTTATGGCGAGCGGTGGTGAGCTGCATTAAGAAATGCTTAACTGAATTTGAGTACTCTCGCGAAAACACCCAAAAACCAAGATTTCAAGATTTTAATTGTCTTCAATTCAACAACAAAAGCATTGTATCATTTAAAGATCAAAACAATTGTTCTATCAACTGAGATCTTGATTATACTGAAAAGCCTTTCAATATGAAGCTATATTCGTTGAATTAACTGTAAGTGGGTAACTTATTAAAAGTCCAATATGTTAGAGGATCTTCTTCAACTTTCGAAATGAACTTTCAATAGACTACTAATTCCTACTAATATAGCATTCTATCATTTCAAAATTAAGCTGATTATTTTACAAGTGAATTTGAAATTGAGGTTCTTTTTAACAAGGTTAAAAACTACTCGTCTTGAAAGAATGTTATTATATCGG
>NGKJ01000032.1:61869-95556 GCA_002162495.1 Myriosclerotinia curreyana | reverse complement strand
TATTTTTAGCTATTTTATTATAAAAGTTATTAATGATTTATGATAATTTTAAATTTGTATAGGATTTATATACAAATCAAAAACCTTGAAATTCAACATTTTATAACTTTTTATATAAAATAGCTAAAAATCTGAAATTTAGTAATCTTTATTATAATTATATAAAGATTTTATATATTAAATTTTATAAAATAATATTACGTTTTAATAGTTTTATAAATAAACCAAAATCATTGTTTTTGGTGTAAAAAGGTGACTCAAATAGGGGGTGGCCCAAAACTAGGGTAGTTGACTGATCCGTTACATTATAGTCCGAAAAGTGAATTATTTCGGTATGTCTCCACTGCATCCTAAGCTGCTCACCAAAAAAGCATCTGGTACCACATGAGCTACTGCCCAATGTATGAACCCCAATTTAACATGGCAAATGCCGCGTGTTGAGAAGAGAACACCTTTGAAAACATCAAATTTGGTGAATATGAGCTCGGCATTAGGCATTATAATGAAAGCCGAGTTGAGAGTTCAATATATACACCTTAATTGTGCAAGACTATGCTTCACAATTTCATACTACCAAAACAAGATATCGGAGAAGAAATGTCTTATATTCAGTACTCCCTAGAAAATAAACGCATCTCGTCCTGTCACTCATCTGATTTTCCAGCCCGAGAGATTCATTATGAGAATCCTTGTTTCATAACTTTTGACATTCCACACAGAAAACATCGGAGAAGAATCCTTCGATATCCGGTACTTTCTGAAAGAATGTGTCCTTCATCTTGGAATCTCATTCGACCGTAAAGGAGAAGAGTCTGATATACCAAATTACAAACAACTTTCTATAATCTGTTTGTACCTATTCAATACTTATTGAAGCCAAACCTATTCCAGTCCTATGCTCTCATCTGATTTTTGGAGGAGAGGTGTCGGATGTCCAAAACTATACAACAGATTTCGAAATCTCACAGAACTCATCTCTGTTTCATAGGCAAACTCTATCCGCTTTAACTCTGTTTGATTTTGTACTTTGAGCGATTTTAAGAATGTAATACGATTTGCCGAGTGTTTGTACATGTGTATTTTTGGCTTCAAAGCTTATGGACTGACTTCCCTTTGCCTGTTTGCGGCAGCAGGGCGTCCCCATCTATGGTTGATCTTTGATACCATTCCCATATTCCTTCCCAAGAACTCACTTTGGCACCATATCATACAGTGGGCCTTTTATAGTTATAATGCGCCGCAATCTAAATTTCAATAACACCTACAGACAATCAATTGAAGATCCAAGTTCACAACTAATAGTATTTCTTATATATGACAGACTCCAACATTGCCCCAACCTCTCACCCTTGAACACATAACCCAAATACCCACCCCACACAGTACCATCCAAAGTCACCCAGTCATGCAATATCCGCGAACTACCCTTAAAATATATATCGAAACTTTCGATTATCAAATCCAAAAATAAACACTTTTTCTAGATGCCATTCCCCGAGTTCCACTTGAACATCCAGACCCTCTGAACAATTTTCTAGCCACTAGGAGTTCTCGACATCTCGTCTGATGTTTTGTGTCATCCTTCTCAGAAGGATTATTTGAATAACGAAAAACATGTAAAGGGGAATCTCGATGGTCACCTCGACCAATGAGTGGAAAGGGGAATTGCTAGACTAGAAGTGGCTAAATGGAGTTGAATTGTACGCGGAAGGATGAACTGAATTTGATATTACCTTCCCAAGAGATGAGAGCTGTTGAAGTCCAAACATCAGTAGACGTATAGGATTCGGAAGCTGCTCGGTGAGAGAAGATGATAAATGCACTTCTGACGCCAGCTATTGCATCCAAATCGCACGACAGCATCCTTACCGAGGGCCTGACAAAATTGGTATTAATTCACTACAGTACTATCTAATTATTTCTTTGACTTCGCCTTGAAAGTTCTCAAAGGATCCGATTTCCTTCCCTGCTTTCCCCGTCCCTTTGCCTTATTTGCCGCTCTAGCCTTCCTAATTCTATTTTCCGTCGTCTTGTGCATTCCTACAAATCCAACACCAGCACCCGTAATTCCTTTTTTGCCTTCTGCTGGGAGGAGATAATCCGGCACATGTTTCAAATGTGCCTGTACTCGGGCAGGCCTTAATTCGCCATCGTGGCGGAGATGATAAAGATCTCCTGGGTTTTCTTCGAAATGGCGTTTGAGTTTCTCACTCTTCATTAATTCTTGTCTGATCTCTCTCGCCTTGGCCTCCTGAACTGCAATACCTGTTACAGCCCTCAACGCATCGCCCATTCTGTATCGGAAAGCATTTACTTGCTTCATATCAAAATTATATGGCTTAACTTCTTTGCCCTTCTTCGTTTGGTGCTTGATAATCTTTGCCAGTACCTTCTCGTCATCTTTGGCCGATTCGATACTGGTTGGTTTGTGCTTTCGATACAGTTCGGATGGTATGACAAAAGATAGTGCCATACCAGTCTGACCCGCTCGAGCAGTTCGACCAATTCTGTGAGTGTATGATTTGGATGATGTTGGCAGATCAAAATTGAGAACGCAGGCAACATTTTTGAAATCGATACCGCGCGATACTCCGTATTCTTTGTCCTTCTTTACGGTCTTCTGCTTCTTCTTCGAAGGTTCCTTGGCATCTTTTTTGGCATCTTTCGCATCTTCCTTATTGCTAGCTGCTTGCTCCTCAACCTCTTCTGCCTCCTCGGGTTTAGGATCATCTTCATCTCCCAAAACTTCATGCTCATCCGAAGCAATGATGATATCGTAAACATTCTTGTTGAATTCTTCGACGACGTGGATACGTGAGTTAACGGGCAATTGCGAGTTGAGAATACAGCTCCTTGTTCCGAATTGCTCCAAAAACAACTTTAATCGATAACATCTGTCAATATTTCCAACGAATATGATGCATTTGCCTTTTATAAGCTTCAATTTGAATATGACATATACGAGGAGAAACTTCTCGTCTTCAGCGCACCTGTTGCTTGTTAGTATGGATAGCAAGAAAATTTGCGAAGACTTACTTGACAACAAATTGACTAACACCCTCTCCCTCATCCTCTGTCTCCTCTAATTTCAATACCTCAGGATTCCTACAGAAAAGTCCTTTTAAGGTTTCGACCTCACTCGTCAATGTAGCGCTCATCAAAACAGTTTGCACGCCCTTGGGCATAATTTTCGCAACATTTTGTAAATCCTCATCGTAACCATAAGATAAAACTAAGTCAGCTTCATCAATTACCATGTGTGTAAGATTTGCGAGTGAAAGCGCAGAAGTATTGGCATTCAAAGAGGCTCTCGCAGGTGTCGCAATTACAATATCTGGGGAGTCTGCAAGAAGTGATCGTTGGACTGCATCGGAAACTCGCTGGGTCAGGTTGACTGCTCGGACATCTTTCGCACAGAATGCGGTAAAGGATTCAACTGTTTTGTAGACTTGATCTGCGAGTTCTCGGGTAGGTACAAGAATAAGGGCGGATGTGCATTGGGTAGGAGAAAGCTACAACTGTCAGTCCATATCAATTTTGTCAAGTCTTCACAACTTACTTCTTTCCGCTTCAATATCGAGTGAAGTATTGGTAGTAAGTAAGCGGCAGTCTTTCCAGATCCAGTCTTAGCTCTAGCTAAGATGTCGCGTCCTTCCAATGTGAGAGGGATTGCTTTGCTTTGTACGAGTGTTGGTGATTGAAAGTTTTGCTTTGCGATGCCTTGGAGCAAACGCGCATCCAGTCCTAAGCTAGCGAAAGTGGCATTGCCTTTTGTGTCATCAGACTCCTCTGTCGGTACAGGAACATCATTGGCATCTAGTTTGCGCTTCATCTTTATAAAATGTGGTTTTATAAATGGAATGAATGAATGATGGAAGGAAGTTGTTTCTTCAAGTCCAATTTGCTTAAACAACCACACGGGAGAAATTATTTTCGCAACTTATCGGAAGCGGAGCAATTCGATAAGGATATTACGTAATCACCGACACGTGCCTCATCACTAGGGAGGGGTATGGCCAAGTTTATTTCTTTCTCTCAATAATAGAGTTGTTAGCCTAAGGTGTCACTTTCGGCCTGGGAATACATCGAGATGCCGCATCTATACATGCGACACAACTCTAGAAGAAATGCATCTCTTAACTGAAATGCTCTAACCCCGGAAGCATCAGCGCCCTTATAAGAACGTCCATGGATATTGGCGACCATGTTCACCGGCAGCGAACAGCTCGATACCCATCCATTCCTCACTCTCCATTTCCCTTATGACTACTCTCTCATGATCTCGGCTGATATGCCATGCACTGGTTTGATACATGATGTATTCCAGACTCGGTTGCTTTTTCGCTGTTTCGATGGCGCAATATTCAAGATTCCCCATATCTGGCCCCATATCTGGGGGGCCATCTCTATCGTAATGCAGATCATGAGCGTCATAATCAATTCCCAAAAGTATTCTGAGATGTGTCAATCTTGTTAAGACTGAGATCCAGTCACCTGGCACCCCTTCCTGTTCATCAAATGAGCAACTTAAGGTCTGTTCGGATTGGGAGAATTGCACTTACCCAAGAATTTCCAGATGCGGGCATGGCCACTCCCAGCTTTCGTAAGTTAGGAGGCCATGAAGTCACACTAAACGCAGCCGGACCCAACTCGTGCTGTAGAGTGGATATGTTCATATGCCTTGGGAAGCATACAAATAGTGTAGACAGTTGGACGCTCTCCAGGTGCAGGCAGTCGAAAGTCCACCAAAATACAAATAGTTCTTCGATCTGGTTCGACCAATCGTTTAAGTTTAACCACGAAAGGTCATTTTGGGTGAAGGTTATTACTCGCAATTGGCGTAATTTGGATAGTCTGCTTATTGGCAGAGATCCTATTCTATGAGGCACACGCACACGAATAGGATGGGGGCCCAGACACCGTGGCATGTCAGAGACATCAAGCTTCTCAAGCACATCCAATCTAGTGAGGCCCTCAAGGTAATGCGGAATGGTGGCAGATTGCGGTCCTCTTTGTTGGTAGAGACTCAATTGACCCTTCAATGTCAGCTGTTTCAAGGACAACGGAAAAGACCTAGTGGTTGCTCCATATTTTTTGCACAAAGTCTCGAGGTACCAGTCGCAGGACCAAGTAGTCCCATCACTCAACCCTAATGTCAATGCCTGGAGATAATAATGACAATGAGATAGTGAGTTTGCTAGGCTGTCTAGTTGCACTTGATTTTTCGCAACAAGGTTTCATATATCGAATAATACAAGGTTCGCAAACTACGGGAAATATATATCATATTTCTAAAAGTTCCATTTATAAAAAATCAAATCGACCTTCAAATATTTAAACTTTTTGTTTTTATACAATACATTCAAAAAAGCTTGTATCATAGCTTTTAGCTATTTACTATCATCGAAATCAAAAACGTTACCATCATTAACACTAGTTTATCTTCTAAAAAATTAAACTTTTCTAATAATTCAGATTACAGTTCAACAATAAAGAAATCTTGGTTTTTACAATCGATTAAAATCAAATTATTTTTAAAGATTTTAAAGCTATTGGATTATTGAAAAATCTTAACATGAAACTATAACCCGGATTTATTGGGCATTAAAAGAATATAGTATTACCAAAAGGTTTCAAGCTTTGGTATCTGCACTAGCATTTTCAAGATCGGTAGGTAGGCAGTCCAGGGCATCAACAAGCTTCCAACTACTGTTGCTAGGTCAAAGTCATTGTCATCTTCAACCACTTTCCTATCTCGAAAGGTAATTATAAATCTTTTAATATATCCAATAACAAACAATGCTAAAAAAATACTACGGTTGTTGATTAAGGTATAATAAAACGGAAAAGAATTGATAGTATAATTTTCATATAAAATAAATATAAAGATAGTTTTTAACCTATAACAGATTTATATTAAAACATTCAGAATCTTTAAATCAAAGTTTAAAAAGAAAACACACAGAAATCCCTAAACAATTAAAACTCCGAATTATCCAATTATTCTTTTAAACTCTTTTCCAACCTCTACAAATCCATAATCGAAACAAATTTTACCTTTTACACTAATCCCATCGTTATTAAAAAAATTTAAACTTTTGTAAACGATCAATGAAGAAATGCTTTATTTATTTTATTTAATGGATAATCTCATATTCGATTATAAAGCTATAAAAGGTAGTATACGGATTGAGCTTAAACTTGATAGTTTTGGCAAAGAATTAGTATAGTATAATTTTGAGAATCAGATAAATAAAAGGAATTGAGAAAATAAGATTTGCAAAGATAATACAATAATAAATAAATGAAGATTTGTTAATTATTATAACGTTCCAATTTCCATAGATATCTACTTATAAGTTGTACTGGGTTCGGTATAACAAATAATCAAATTGCTGTATAAGAGCGATCCCCATATAGTTTTTATAATATCCATACCCATCCAAATTATCAAAACTGGCCTGGTATACATCTGTGGGGATGACCACCAAATGCTACATATGCAACACGATTGCTCATATATTATCAGAAGCGACAACGATCTGATTAATAAAGCACCGATATGTCCCAGGTCCATTAAGCTTCGCTCAAGAACAAGGATACGCCAATGCATGGCCGTTTGCAGCATGTGCAAGTGTGAGGGCATTTCCACGGGAAAGGCAATTGCCAGCCGAAGGCCCATTATTGAATCCATTAGCGTTGGCGATTGTTCCAATAGTAGGAGCACCTCCGCCCTATTCTCATCACTAGCGCTACCTCCACCGCAACCTGTACCCCTCCCCCTCCCTCACTCCCCCTCCCTCACTCACACCCCCTCCCTCATGTTGAGTTGTAGTATTTTTGGACGGAGATTGAGGGTATTGTTTTTGAGAAAAGGGTTTTGGAAAGGAAGGTATATAGTGAGGGGGTGAGAGGGGTTGAGGGGTGATGGGGTGATATGCACTGTGTCATGAACATCAAGAACGAAAACATAACGATGTGGCGGATGAAGATGGGCATGGGAGTATAAGAAATTAATCGTATGATAATATGAATTATTATACCATCTTCGATGTGTTCATCCTGCGTACATCACGCTCGCCCGACGCGTGAATCTTCGCTCTCGTAAGTCGATACCATTAAATCTCAACCCTACGCGAAAGTAACCAAAACAACCACACTCCCTTCCGCCAAATCAACCGCCCGCCCGCACACCCTTCAAAGCACTCAGCTCCTCTACAACCGCACTACCCACCGAACCCACCTGCGCCGTCTTCGCAACTCTCAAAATCGTCGATCTAACAGTCGCCATAGTAGAAACTGTAGCCACACTTGGCGCAATGGTAAGTTGCACCGCTCCATTCGTATACTTTACACTTGCTATTGCACTAGCATCAACTGCGAATTTAAATCCTAGCTGTGCGATGAAGACTTTTCTTCTCACGGCATCTTTTGGGACGACAGTCCATGAATTGCTAGAGCCTATAAGAGTGCCGCCGAAAGCTACAAGACCTAGCGTGGCGTCGTTGACGACGTAGGTACCTGATCCGAGTGCTAGGCCGAGGAAATTTGATCCGTAGTCTCCGCTGTATGCGTCCCATTCCATAGTATCTGGCCATGTATGGAATGCCGCTGATGCAAAGCCGTCCCTGTCAATGTTGGATAAGGGCCCATTTGTTCCTCCAAAGCCTACTCTGAGGATATATGTTTGGGTGGGATTCTGTTCGAAGTATGACAACAATGGAAGCGCATTTAGGCCGGAGCCATAGTGGTGACCCATTCGTTCATATCTCATCAACTTGCCGCCATAACTTATTTTCGTTAGTACATATGTTGCACTGAGATCTTGCCGCTATAAGAGCTTGTCACTTACATGAAATCCCAATATCTTCTGGCATTACCATTCCAAGCCCAATGGCTTACTGTCGGCATATATCCCAAGATCGTGTTGATTGTTTTCGTCACTGTGGCCGTTAAGCCAAAATAGCTAAAGTGCGGACCTATTAGCAACAATCTGACATAGACTCTAGCTCAAACGTACTTAGACCAATAATAAACCCCTTCCTGCCCAGTAGAATCCCAAGCCATCTCACTCCCAAAAGGGACTGCCTCGCTATTCCACAAATTGGCTCTTGTTTTCATGGCAGCTATGACAGCATTCGCCGCTGTCGTATTACCTTCATTCACCAAATCTTGCAAGACATATCCCCAAACAGTCTCGCCCATCAAACCTACATCCACATAAGTAGTATTTGGTCCTGTGGCATAGATAATTGTTTGGTATGCCTGGTTCAAATACCATTGCCAAGTCTGTAACTTGAAAAGTGTGGGGTAAAATCTAGCAACACGGTATAGCGCCCAATAAGCAGCTGTAACATGAACATAATCATAGGTTCTTCCAACGCTATAAGCAGACGCTTTGTTCCAACTCCACTAATTACCCTAGCCTATTGACGATGAATAATTGCATGAGACAGCACCGGGCTGGTAGTAAAATACGCTCATCTTGACACTACCGTCTTCTTTTGGAAAATTGAATCAGCGCTAGCAGGGTTGAAGAATTTAAGGTTATTTTAGTACTGAATTTGCTCCATTATTCGTGAGGCTCAACTGGCTAAAAGTGGAAATATTTACTGAAATATGGAGTTGTTAAATTAATCGAGCGAATTAGAACAGCTTTGAATATTCTCCGAACCCCAACCTACATAATGCTTAAATTCTTTAACCCTGCTAGCGCTGATTCAATTTTCCAAAAGAAGACGGTATAGTCGGAGTTTTGAATATCGCCCCACAAAGTTTGTGTGGCGAATTGCTCTAGCTTAGTTATCTCGGCAGCATTGGAGGAGATTGCTTGTTTCATTGTTGCTGCAAACCAAGACCCAGCTCCAGCTTCATCACTCAATCCGGCAATCCAAACTCTTGGGTTCTGAAGAACCTGCGCATTGAATGAATGATCATATAATATAACAGAAGGAGCTCTACCAAATGAATCACTAGTAGTTGCAAACCATTGATTTGTGGTCAAGAATGTACCGAGTCCAGACACGGCTGCAGGTGCTGAGAGGGTGATAACATAATTGACCGTTTGTACAAAGCCGTCAGCGTATTTAATTGTAACTCGCACTCTTCCCCATTTGGAAGAGCTGGGGGTAAGAGTATAAGTATTTGTAGCCGTCGCAATAAAGGTAAAGGCTCCAGCAGGCATCGACGTGATAGATAAGACGGTAGATCTGTTGTGTAACAAGAAAAGTTGAGCCGTAGTATCCTAGGGAATGATATATCCCGGAACACTAATAGCAACTGGCGTCCCTATATTGGCCACAGTATTTTCAATGCTACTGATACTACTTGCAGCAGAGAATCTTAAACCCTTCGTAATTGATTGACCTGCTGTAAGTACTACCGAGGTACCATGATTCCAATTACTCGTTCTATTCCATTCGTATTGAATATAAGCTAAAGTAATAATCGGCTCTCTAAGGATTAGCTGTCTAGTTCCTAATTGAAGAAAGCGCTTATCCTTTACAATCGATTGTTCCTTATCAATTTTGATTGGATATACTAAATTATCAAATCATCAAAATCAATAAAATTAATAGAATTTAAATCTTATTATTAGTATATATCTATCAATTTATAATATAATTTAAAGAAAATTTATTATTGAATTTTATTAATCAAATTAAATATAATAGATTTAAATTTTTTCAAAATATATTAAATTTTTATTATTTTAATAATTAAAATTATAAAATATATTGAATTAATAAAGAACAATTGCTTGCAAAAAACAAGCGCTTTTCTTAACTAAGAACTAGATAGCCGATCTTTAGAGAGCCAACTATTATAGGTTTCTTAAGAATAGAACCCCTCAAATGTTTGACTTTGATATTCGAGTGCCGTGGTGGTAGTTTCTGTCAAGAATCGCCAACCTTCAAGTGGTGTATGCCCTAATAGTGTAACTGTAAGTGCCGGTCCTGTTCTAGACAATAGGGTCATACGCAAATAGCCACCATCAAGACCAAGATTTGGATCAACAAGAGAACATAATTGCTGAGTAGCTAATGCTGTTCTACCTGTGAAAATACTATTGAATTCAATAGGAAATCCAATTGCTCCGATTTCAATGCCGGTGATGCTTTTGTTAATTATAGTGAAATTGAGATTAATATCTTCTCCACTGGCGGAACAAGCTCTAGTTATGTTGAAGGGTATTCCTGATGGAAGAGTTGGCGCGAGATTAGCGGAAGTGGCGCCAGTGGAAGCCACCGCAACCCTCGCTGCAGCGGAATCGATACTGGTCCATGAAGTGGTCCCCACCGAGCGATACCTGAGGGTAATGTCGCCAACATGATAGTTTCCACTTACATTTCTTTGTGAAAGCAGATCAAAAGGAGAGAAATCGAACGTTGTCAAAGCTTGTGGGATCAAAGATGCAAGTGTTTGACTCGAAGAACTAAGTTTGGCGTTTAAGGCACTGGATCTAAAGGAAATATATTGACTGGAGGCTGCAGTAACTAGCAAAGTAGACACTCAAATAATGTTATGGAGAACAAGCATAACTCTAGTTACACTCAAGTAAAGAGCGATAAATTCAGACATTCCAATGCACGGAGTTGGAATGGAACATGGGGAGGTTGTTGATTGCCTTTATCTCAAATATCAAGCATGGTGACGAGATAAGGATAATGTGCTGATCCTAACACTGTAGTAGGAGCGGAAATAGGGTATACAGGCATTTATCCGGTGTAGGTATAAATGAAAAAGCGTGAGCATAATCAGTATCTATGGATGGTACTGCCATTTCATTCCTTGCAAGATGGTGTGGAGTCAAATGATTCTAATGAGTGCCGGGATATGAAGATCTGTAACCCAAATAAAAAGAACAAACTTTCCCAAGGTCCACTATTGACAATTTCTTGTTTGTTCTCGTTATATGGAGGAGAGTTTCCCCGAAACCGATCCTTCGCGACGTGCTGTGGTGTTTTGAGGACGTCCTAGCCATGGAATAATTGACTGAACGGGGAACAGACAGAATGCTCGATACACATTATTGGATGCAAATAAACGAGATAGGTAAACCGATACATCTAGATGTTATAATTGCTCTCTTCGTGTTTGACCTGGTGACGATACTATGATGAATTGAAAGAATACTTAGCTCTGAGAAATGACAATCACTGGCTGACGAGCCTTAAATAGTGATTTCAAGTTACATCAACGCATATGCCTGGAAGGGCCATATCGTAGAGGAAGAACAAAACGGAGCTCTTGAATAAAAGGAAAGAGGGGTGGAGGGGGGGGGGGCGATGTTCTCAGGCACAATCTGCAAGATGAGATAACCAAGCGGAATATGGAAAATTGGTGGGCGACAACATCATCTCGAGAATTCGCTGCCGTAAAACTACCTAGCTCGCGGGGTTGAGCAAGCCGTCAATTGTCAATCTCTAGTACTCAGCTTAAGATAGACGTTGATATTAACTTCAAGCCACCCAAGCACGAGCCACTCATAGACGATGCTAACTAACCCATCCTTACACAACCACAAGCACTTAGCCCCCAAAATACAAGACACGATAGAACACTCGGCTGAGTACAAGTATAAGACACAAAAAGGATCAGACGAACACAACATTGTACCGCATCATTAATCCCACGAGGCGATCCACACGCAACAACGGTTTGACCGCGGGTCGAGCCGCGCGCTCCTGCGCTCCACCAAGACAATGTTTAACGAAACCTTAATACAACTACTATGCCATCATGCACGCACGATTTTGATGAACTATAATCTGCGAGAAATGGTTCAGATAATTCGAATCTGCGAATCTGCGGGAAATATATACAGATGTGGGGTTGGCGTGGAGAGACAAGGCTAAGAAGTGTCGAGATGGCGTGTTGTATAACTTGAAGCCGCGTATGGAGTTTGTGAAAGGCGTGAAATACGAAAAGGAATTTCCATGATATCGTTGCTTATGTGTGAACCTTCTTTTAAGCATACCTAAGATTAGATAGAATAGCAGATAATATACATGTTTTACTTTCTCCACTGTTGCAGACCTGATTTACTGTTCGCCCACTAATAATCGGCTCTCTATAGATCGGCCGTCTAGTTCTCAATTAGGGAAAGCATTTGTTTTTTGTAATCAATTGTCCTTTATCAATTTTGATTGAATATATTAAATTATCAAATCAACAAAATCAATAAAATTTCAATTTTATTATTAATATATATTTATTAATTTATAATATAATTTTTTAAAAAAATTATTATTATATTCTTTTAATCAAACTAAATATAATAATATTGATTTTTTTTAAAATATATTAATTTTTGATTTTTTTAATAATTATAATTATAAAATATATCAAATTGATAAAAGACAATCAGTTGCAAAGAACAAATGCTTTCTCTAATTGAGAACTAGATAGCCGATTCATAAAGAACCGACTATTAGTCTATAACTTCAACCATACTGCTAATTCATTCTCTCTACCAATATATGGCTCCGCATCTTTCTATATAAGCCTCAATACCCTACGGAACCACGATAGCAGGAAAATCCTGTTATCCCTACCCTGTTCCAATTGCAGGAAAATCCTGCTATAATCACAGGAAAGGAGGTGGTTTTTCGGACACGCTAAAAACTTACTAGTTTTCGTTACAGAATATGTAACGAAAATATATAACGAAATAGAGTTTAAAACTAATAATTAAGTTGAAATGCTTTCTGTTCTATACGTTTTCTAGCTTTATTTTAAACTTTTTTAGGCTTTCCGATCTCGGAAAGCCTACATATCACTCATATTACTCACTCATATCACTCATATCACTTATATCACTCATATCACTCATATCACTTATATCACTCATATCACTATCACCAAAGTTGAAGATATACTATTATTGAAATAAGGAAAGGTAAAGAGATAAGCGAGTAGGAAAAAGCAAAGAAACTTACTTGAAAGATTTACTTAAAAGACTTATTTAAAAGAACTTACTTTTTAAAAGGATTGAAAGGTTAAAAAGAATTTGAAAAATGAAAGAAAAAAAGAAAGAAAGAAAAGAGAAATTGAAGAGTTAAAAAGAAAGGGGTTAGGGTTAGGGTTAAAGAAACTAATTATTAAGGTTTTTAGTATATTTTGTCTTCCAATAAGATCAATAACTTTTTAAACTTTAATCTCGTTACTTATTATAGCGTTTCGTTACATATTATAGTATATTTTAGCTCCTAGAGCAGGATATTCCTGTTATTATGGTTCCGTAGAGATAGCCAAAGCCTTCCATTAACAAACATACCAAATCGATAGTAAAATATAACGGCACTAAATACAGCGGTTAAGGGTATCATACCGGGCTCTCTATATAATTATAAAAGTAATAATATACATTAAAAATACGTGTCCAATATTTGATCAAATCATCCGCTCAGGGTATCTTGATGATATATATCCATTCCAAACCAAGTGAACTCCTTCTATGCCCAAACAGTAATAACGACAAACACCCCCCGACTCCCAACCATGCATAGCAACCTTGCTCTCTCAACATACATCATTCACCAATACTTTACGAATTCCAATTAAGCATATCAAACTCCCAATCCATCAAACTCCCAATCCATCAAACTCCCAATCCATCAAACTCCCAATCCATCAAACTCCTCTGATATCAATTTTTCCAAAGTGACATTATCGATAGTTGACTCTTCGATAGATGGATGATATGCATCTGGGGATTCGAGACTTGGAAGGGGAATATCATGATCAGGCTTATGGGATTTTTCGTCAAAGGATCCATAGCCGAGAGGGAAAGATAATGTGGCATCCATATTGTTTGGATACCCCGCGACGATTTCCGGAGCCATCTTTGTAGGATCAAAGGGTTGATTTTGATCCATAGCTTTGCAAAGAGTATCCCATTGTGGGGATCGATATGCTGGAGAGACACGATCCAGAGAAAAAGGCAAGATTGATCTGCTAAGCAGATGCTGTTCCGGAGAGATATAATCCAAAGAAAGAGGCGAGATTGATCTGCTAGGCAGATGCTGTGGGGAAAGGAGCAGAGGGCTAGGAAGATTATCTATATCTTGTTAGACATGGAGATATATTGCTCAAGATCTGCTATGTACATACTTTGAATTGACTGGTTCTTATGTTGTCTGCGTACATGTTGTCGCATCCATTTGACGCGTTTAGCACAATATATGCATCGAGTTATTTCCCGATGTGTCTCCCTTTCGTAAGCCCTCAAGCTGTTGCTATTCGGATAGCTCTTTCCGCATGTCACGCAGGAGTGAGGAGGTTGAATTGAAGTTGACATGATGATTAAAATGAATATTTGAGGGTAAGTTTTTGAGGGTAAGTTTTTGAGGGTAAGTTTTTGAGGGTAAGTTTTTGAGGGTAAGTTTTTGAGTATGCAAGTAATGTAACTGAAGTTGTAGTATGGTGAAATTTGAGTAATTGAAGTAGAGATTCAAAATACATATAATCCGACGAAGGAGCTGCTCACCTCCTAAATAGATTCAAATTCATCTGCCGTTTCCTCAACATACGAGTCTCAGAGAAATAAACATTGCTCGAAAGCCAGCGGCACAATCTGCAAGTATCCAATGCGTAGCTCCCTACATGTCTTCCTCGTTCCCGACGGATCCAAATTTCAAGTTCAAACAGTGAGGCATCCGTGTAGCACAACGTAAAGTGACATATTCAAGGGAATGGGAAATGCTTCATTGGCTTGGTTTCTGATCTCAGAGACGCCATTACAAAAAAAGTTTTGTTTTCACGATGTAGTATGCAAAAAAAAACCCTTTTCGTCTTGATCTCGATGCTCTTCGTTGGTATGAGCAAACAAACTTACTGGGGAAATAGAGAAAGTGATTCCAAGGTGTGTAGTACTATGGCATGGGTAGGTTGTAGGCAGCGCCACCAGAAATGTAATGCTAGCATGAAGCAGCTAATGCTATATGTTCTGGTATAATTGCATGATTATGTAGTAATTCAATAGGGGAAATACGTACCAGATCCATGGGATCACTGAATTCTGATGAGCTATCTATACCGCTATAGGCTAATAGAAGCACACGAAATGATAGAGTCGGGACATTTTCTACAAGTGGTAGTAAGGAGAGAGATAGCTAGGCTGGGTTGGGAAAAAACTGCTGTTATGGTTTCCCTTGGAGGTTATATTAAACGCTGTAGCTATGCGACGGGTCCCTGCGATTCAATGAGGAGGATCAGAAAAGTAATGTTATGAAAAGTAATAGAGGTCTTTAGTTAAGAAACATGCTAGCTATCTCTTAATTATGGAGCAAAGGGTCTATCATTACAGATTTTTCAGGATCTAGCTTAATTGGGATTGTACTATTTTTGTTTTAAAGATATTAAATACGCTAAGAGTTATTAATGCATTTGATAACTTATCAAATACGTTTCTTACGTTCACTTGTAGCAAATTTAAATGTAATTAGTATAAGTGTAAATAAAATACCTTAAAATAATCAAATTCGCTTCTACTTTGGATAAAAATATTGAGATCCATTAATATCCATTTAGCTTAAACGAAGCAATTCTGACCATTCATTTATCTTAGTTATCAGAGATAGTTAGCGTATTTTCTTAACTAAAGACCTCTAATATTATAATAAACAACGAGGGGAAGGATTAGAATAAGATTAAAATGGAATGCTCTAAACCATTACACGATAAAATCATAAAGATTAAAATAGAATGCGAAAAATGAACACTATTACTGCACGGACCACAATAGTATTCATTTCTCACATTTTAAAAAATAGTAAACTTTTTAAAAATTAGCTGTTTGATTTTTAATCAAAGACAACAAATACTTTTGAAAAATAATATTTTTTTAATTATAAAGTTTTAAATAATTTAGATGTTTTTAATTAAATAATATAATTATTATATTAATAAATTTAGTATTTTTATAATAATTTAATTATATAATAATTATTGAATAATATTTAAAATTAATAAAAATTGTTTTTGTTTATATAAATATTATATATTTAATATATTTAATATAATAAAACTTTATTTTTTATAAAGTTATAAATTGTTTTTTTTAAATAATTTTATAATATATATATATATATTAATAATATATTATATTATTTGTATAATTTAATTATAATTTAATTAAATTTATTATAAATTTATTATTATTATTATTTAAAATTAATAAATTAATATTAAAAATAAAAATCATTTTTTTTATTAATATATATTATTTTATTAAATATTTAATTAAAGAATATTTATTTTTCGAAAATATTTGTTTTCCTTAACTAGAAATCAAGCAGCTGATTTATGAAAAATCAATTAAAAAGATTTGTTGTTTACATTTTACAAGGTTATAATATGTTGTAGAACGTGATGTATGAATATCGATTATCTTTAAAAGTTTAAACAAAATCATTTAATTAATAGTCGGCTCTCTATAGATCAGCTG
Source organism: Myriosclerotinia curreyana (assembly GCA_002162495.1). Taxonomy (NCBI): domain Eukaryota; kingdom Fungi; phylum Ascomycota; class Leotiomycetes; order Helotiales; family Sclerotiniaceae; genus Myriosclerotinia; species Myriosclerotinia curreyana. The sequence continues at coordinate 79,106 of NGKJ01000032.1, read as the reverse complement.
TCTGGTTCCTAATCGGGGAAAGCAAATGTTCTTGGAAAGCAAATGTCCTTTGGTTAAAACTTTAACAAAATAATATTTACTAGTAGAAATCTTTATTTTTAGTACTAATTTATCAACTTTGAATATTATTTAATAATTATTATATAGTTAAATTGCTATAAGAATACTGAATTTATTAATATAATAATTATATTATTAAATCAAAAATGATTAAGTTATTTAGAGATTTATAGTTAAAAGGATACTTGCTTTCCAGGAACATTTGCTTTCCCTGACTGGGAACCAGGCGGCTGATCTATGGAGAGCCGACTATTACAACATGAGAAATCTAGTATACTCAAATACTCGTGATTTCTTTCCCCAAATCATTAATTGACAACGAGTGTGCAGTTCTTACCTATTTATATTAGATATGTATATGCTTCGGAGATGATGTTGTAACCAGGTTAATTATTCATACCATATTGTTGACAAGTAAGATACGGATGATAGCGCTGCAGCCGCAAACAGACTTCGAACTTTTGAGAATAACAAAGTTCGCTATCTGCTCCGTCCCGTTAGGTAGGTAAGGGTAAAGCAGGTAAAGTAAAGAGTAGTGAAACATCAGTGCTATCTTCTTTCGAAGGTAGGTAAAAATGCCTGGGAAAAAGAGGCCTTGCAGATGGCGGCCAATTATTACCAATTCTCAATTTTAACCCTTTACAAACAAAAATATACTTGATGAAATTGAATTTAAGCAAGTAATTATTGTTATAATAAATTGAAATTTCGAATGAATTGAGTACGCGACAGCGAACAGGATTTCGAGAATATCAACGACAAATCATTTGCAGAGAAGCTCGCATACAAGAAGGATATAACCGCAGAGGAGTATAAACACGCTTCAAAGCTCGGATATCGGACTACCGGGCATATTGAATTGCAGCGGATTGACTTCCACTTTGGCAGAACATCCTATCGTGCGAAGACGTCGATGAGAATGCAAAAAAGGGACTACGGACGACAGTTGGGTACAAAAAATAAAGGGACGGGACATACTCAAAATGTGATCCCGGTGTTTTGTTCTTTGGATCGAGTAAGGTTAACGTTGTCTGCTAGGAAGTAGACTTAACACGAGTTCTCGAAGCTCATCTTGAGATGGTCAGAGCCACCAACGTCAAACCAGTCGTCCTGGGTGCGGCTTATGAGATGCCCACAACGATATTATGCCTATACGAGGATGCGACAATGAAATGACTACTCATTCGAATAATCCTGCGACGAACAAGAGGTCGTGCCTCATGCTCCCTGAGAGATTTTTCAACGGCAACCTGGGTTAATGGATTGTACTGAACTTGGAGAAGAAGGAAAAGAGCTCCTGTTGTGCAAAGGATAGAATTCCATGCTACTGGCAATACTACAAATGAACGAGCGTTCGAGACCTGGCAAGTGCCTCGTGTGTGGACTGCGGAAACTGGGAAATTATAATTTTCGAGGGCTAGACTACTAGTGTCGCGACTCAATAGCAAAATATGGCAGCACTTGCACATCTACTTTTTGGTTGTCAACTACTGATCATCATCCGGAAGTATCCCTCAATGAAGTATCATTGCGATCGATTTGACAAGGGCAATCAGGTTTCCATGTCCTCAAATGGTTGCCCACAATGCCTGGGAGTCATTAAGACCAGGGGACTAGACTTTTTCGTATTTGATTACCATTAGACTAATTATCAAGAGATCCTTATATGTCTAATAGGAGGTTTTTCAATATCTTCACACTCGTGGTTGTCCAATGAAACGTTTGTCAAAAGTTTTCCTACAGCCAGGATACTGCCTCATGTACAGTAAAGTGCTCCAACACCTATTATTTTTTTGCGAGAGTGTTGTCACCCTTGAAGGGTGCTCATCTAGTTTGCATACTTTGGTTCTTTGTATCCATCTCACAGCATTGAGTGATATCACACAGCGAAAGTCCGGCTTCAGGTGATTGCTAAGTAGTAAATCCCTATCATATCACGTGTACACGCGAATATTTCGAGACACGTCTACAAGCAAACGCGCGCCCCTCGTATCTGCAACACTTGTCAATACACATATGAATAACTCCGTACAACACGCACCGACATAGTATTGGGTCGTGAAGCTGGCATAAATGACAATGGAACCCACAACATAGTATGGTATCTCTTGGATATATCCAAAAACAAACAAAGCTCGAGATTGAAGATCACTCGATAATTTCACTCCGCCATGGCTTGATCCAGTGCCACTTTGCTACTAGGGTCGGCGTATTAAATCCCCCCCACCACTTCTTCTCCTCCTCTCCTACCTCCACCCTCCACCCTCCACCCTCCTCCTCTCCCTCTCCTTTTTTCCTCCCTTCCCTCTCCCCCTACCTCTCCTCTCCTCACACCCTTACTCTCCTCCCTCTCCTCTTTTTCTCCCTCTCCTCTTTGCCTCCCCTCCCTCTCTTCTTTTCCTCTTTTCCCTTTTTATATTCCAGTAGCCATGAATATCGGGATTCGTTACCACAAGGAATCATACACGGGCGAACATGTTTGTCAAGTACATTTAATCGTTCCGTTTTAATGGCGAGATGGCTTGATGTAGTGTTCCGTGTGGCTCTTCTATGGTCTTCTCTCGTGCCTCTTTTGTTACTTCTGGAAGCCTTGCAAGTGTTTTAGTATCCATCACTCCAGCATAGAGGTTTGGAAGAAGTTCTTTATCTCTAGGTAAGTTAAAATTCAGCCATAAAACTCCTCAGAGATGACATAGCCAAGTCGCAGAGTAGAAAGCGGAGCTTGGTTGGTGTTGGTTAGCGTAGCTGTGGATGGTAGACATCTATAGCCCAGTGCGTCCTTCCTTTGATATCACCCGATGTTCCCTTTTCTCACATATATATTATTGGTACAAGAAAATTCTTCTCCACTTCAAGGGAATAGAACTTTTGACCTAAAGATTCATCGCACACGTTGGTCAATATTGAAGAACAGAGGAGGGGTTTGACCTTGAGGCATTGAACTTGAGGAAAAATATCGGAATGAGACGCGTGAAGCTTCTATTTCTGTTACCTTCCGATCTTTCCAGAAAATACCCCCATTCAAAACTTTAAATATTCCCAGTAGTGCTGATACCGCCACGTTTTTAGACAAGGGTTTTGCATCGGGCAGCGGAGGGTTCACCAGGGGGCCACGGTTAATTCTCACAACACTATATGTTACAGTAGCATTCATGTTTTTATGTGTGCTAGGGAAATTAGGAATAGAATCATTTTCATTGCGAGGGTAAGTTAAACAGTTATTCAAGATGTGAATTCATGTTCAGTTCAACGCATATGGAATAGGATCCATCTAAGCTACGGCAGAAAGAGTTATTGGCCGGAATGGTTAGTTGTGAAATAGCCTTGTTGAGTCCAGTTAGCACATACAGCAAGTGGACAAAACAAGTGAAAAGATATTATTTTGAGTGAAGGGTTGAGTTGAGTTTAAGTTAGGGTTTAGGTTTAGCTGTAGATTTATAGCCAATGTTACTCGAGTATACTTCTACACTACTGTATAAGTAATCCCCAACATGTTCAAATCCTCCAACCACTAGTGAACCAATCAGATCCGTAATATTGCAGCTGTAGTCCGTACACCCACCCTCACCCCCGACCCCAACCCCAACCCCAACCAACCAAGCGTTACCCATGTTCAAACGGAAGTTTGGAGCCTAATTAGGATTAGGCTTTGAGCTGTGCCACCGGAAAAGTATCAGTGAGTGTTGGTAACCTACCGTGGATCGGAAACGCGTACTGAGATAGGCACGATGGTACGATAGGTGAGCCTAAATGATAAATGTCTCGTAAGAAGGTGGATACGAAGTTTCAAATAATAATAGAAGTGAGAGCGTGAAATTCTATGCTTTTAGTTTATGGTTAATCTCAATTGATTCTAATGTACCAAAGACTTCCATTCTTGATCCTTATTGATCATTGATTAAGCTGGGAATCGTACATGATTCCTACGTTTCGAAACCTATGCGCCAAACACCCTTTCTAAACTTCATATACTCACATGTTCAGAGTTGCTATCCTTACTTCGAGTGCCCCTTCCCATCGTGTCATTGCTCCTCTCGCATCGCCCAGATTTTATGCCTATCATCCACATTATATTTCCGTTCCAAATATACGATTTTGTAATCACATATAACACAAATCGTGTCGAGCAAGAATTAACCCTCTGTAAATGTTTTGAGTCGCTACCATAGTAACCTCCAACCATATATTCGACTCTAATTCTTAGGCTTCAAGAAACCTTGATGGAACGGTTTGCGATTTGGCTTGATCTTAGTCCCTGCCCGCCCCTGTAACCATGATTCTTTCAGCGCACGCGCTTGGTTCGATGCTTTTGGAGGTAAATGTGAATTTCGACCTTCTGCGACTCTGAATGTGGTCGATCCCACTCGTCTGTCTTTCGGCCGTTTCTCCAAGAGATGGCGCAGCTTGTTTCCTTTCGCAAGCCGTTTAGGTAGGCTTGAATGGAGTTGACCAGGTCCTGGGGTATCTTCATCGTCATCTTCAAGATATTCGGTCGGCAGAAGATCTGGAAGAGGTAAATGTCCGGGAGGTGCAAAAGTTCTGTTTATTTCCTCAATATCGTCCTCAGAGTCTCGTCTTCCATCTGCCGTTCCCTCCAAAGTGTGCGATTCCTCATCCATATCAATGTCTGTTCTCTCAGGCGCAGTTGATGTTGATGTTTCTTCGACCTTCGATTTCTGAGTAGGAGGTAACATTTCGTCTTGTCCGGGAGCGACATCGAGCTTGCGCTTCTTACTCGACAATTCAGATTGGCGCTTGAGAAGAGCGTTTTTCTCCTGACGTTTCTTTTTGGAGGCGGCTTCTTGCCTGATTTTTTTGTTAATAACTTATTTAAGTATACAATCGGATGAAACATACTCCTCAATTGCTTTTGCGGCCTCTCTTTCTTTTTCTTTGGCGGATTCTGCAGCCTGATTTGTTGTGACCTCCTCTGGCGCATCGTCATCGCTACTCTCGTCCTCCTCGTCCTGAATTTCAATTAATTCGGGCTTCTCTTCTGGTATTGGCTCAGGTTCCGTGCTATCGAATCGCTTGTGCTTTTTCACGACTGGTGTTGCGATTGTGGTAGTTGATGTCGACGAGGTCGTAGTATCTCCATTGGCCGCTGTCGTTTTGATCATCTCCTCATCTGCCTCAATGGTTTGCGGTACTTCCGGTTCATCCTCAGAAGCGGGTATCACTTGCGGCGATTGCTTTGTAGTAGCTTCTTCATCATCTGCTTGCACCGGCAATTTGCTTGAGCTCTTCGTAGGTCGCGGAGTAACTACAACTTCATCATCCTCGACCGGAAGTGACTTGCGTGGTCGCCCTCTCTTCTTTGGAACTGGAGTACCCTCATCAACACTCATTGGTTCTCCATCTCCATCTTCATTCACGGATCCATTAACGGATGGACTATCTGCCAATTCTCGAGCTCTACCCCGCGTGGTAACCATACTTCGAGTTCTCCTACTTTCGTCGCGCAATTGTTGACTAGGAGTTAATGGGTCGTCCGATTGAAGACAATCTTTCTCGGACGATCTAAAAATTCTGGCGAACATTCAGAAAACCTGGATTTGGATTGTACTTTTAAATAATTGTAGATGATGTGGGCCTTGTCTGTACGAGCAGCAAAAAAATCTGTGAGATTTCTTTAGTGCCCAGGAAACGCTATGGCACTAGATTTTATCGGGTTCACCGCCTTTCGGTTGTAGCCTCAAGCTTATGATAGGTATTTTGACATTCCATACAATTTATGAACAAAACTTCCATCATGTCCACATTCGGAGTAATACCTAACCTTCGACATGGTCTCAAACTATTGAATCAAAGATCACTTCATACTACTACGAGATTATTTGCTGTCGGAGTCGGGGTTAAACCATCAAGAAAGCAGTTATTGGCAAAGAGAAATGCTGTTGATCCAGTGATACAACGGAAGAGGGTATCAATCGATACTCCAGATGCTCTCCCACCACTATTCATTCTAGAGACGGACCATAAAGCTGGACTCCTAAAAGTAGACCCAGGCAAAGCCATGGCATTCTTACGGGAATATCAGAGTTTGCATGGAAAAACAAACCAGGGTTGGGAAGCTGGTCTTTGTATTAGTCAGTTGAATGTTCTGTAAATTATATTTCATACTAACTCCCTTCAGAGTACGGTATTACGGCGTCTGATGTGACCCAACTATCTTTCTCCGTGGGAAGATGCGGACAACAAGCACAAAAAGCACTTGGAAGAAGGTTGACAGACTCGGCTTCAGCTATGGGAGATCCTGCAGCTACGATGGAGGTTGTATCTGATGCTTTTCGAAACAACCAGCTAAACACAGCAAGGTCTGGAACTTTTCTTGAGCGTTTAGGCCTTTTGGCCAAGAAAGAGGAGAATGTCTCAGCAATGGGGTTGCTTGGTCAAATTCTTTACAGCCAAGGAAAGGAAAAGGAAGCTCGTCATTGGTTGCAAAAAGCTGTCTCCGGACCAGACGCACCGACTTTCCCAGGAGCTGCGGAAGCACTGGTTGTTCTTGGTCTCATCCTCGAAAAGACTGATAAAGAAGCTGCCAAAAAGGCCTTCAGCAAAGCAGCATTAGATCTTGATTATCCCTCGGCCTACTTTTATCTTTCCAAACATACGGGTCCTGACGAGGAAGATGATAGAATGATCTATCTACTTAAAGCGGCTGGTGCAGGCATTCCTGAAGCATGTCACAATCTTGGCGCCATTGAGTTGTCTAAGAAGGGAGATCAGGCTGACACAACACCGTCCGAGCGAACTTACGGATATGCTAAAGAATGGTTCCAAGTCGCAGCTGAGGGTGGCTTTGGCTTGAGTATGTTGAACTTGGCTTCAATATGTAAATCTCAGGGTCAAAATGAGGAGGGTCTGAAATGGTTACAGCGAGCAGAGGCGCTTCCTGAAGTTCGCGATGAAGCGGTAAAGTTGAGGTCTAGTTTCGTCGTGGATTGATATCTACCAATCTTAGAACTAGTCAAATTCAAGAACCCCAATGCCAGTGGCATTGCTCTCACCCGGACTATAAAGTAGCTGGCAAGGCTTTCACTCAATACATTATGGGAAAAGATGTTCCGGGCGATGCCTTTAATCTTACTGGAGAACTGGAAGCCCGCGTCCTGATTCTGTCATTCATCCATTGTGGTTCTGATATGAGCGATTAAATCAACGCAGCCATTGTCCAAATGGGTCTTCAATATCAGCCAACTTCAACTGAGGGCTCCCAATCAATGGTATGTCGTTTGCAATTGCTCCATTGTCACCAGATAGGACCACATCACAATGGAGAACAAGAAGTTGAATATAAAATCTGCACTCTAGTCTCTATAGCGTGTGTGATCATTCTTTCATTCCCTAGCAGACCTGTCGCATTGTAAAGAGTAGAATCTCCTTGTGAAGTGATGTTACAAGTAACCAATTGTCAACCAAAAAATCTCGAGCTCTTGTCGCTAAAGTATTTCCAGCTTGGACAAAACGTGAAAGGGGTAAGTGGGGTCAAGCGACCCAGCTCCATTGACTCTCTCTCGAAAAGTCAATTTGAGATTGGCTTGTGGATATTTTAATTTTAAGTATCTCTCCTCAGACCTTACCCACAGAGAGTCCCTCGGCGAATTCTCACCAGCTATTCCCTCCAAAAAAGCTGCCCATAAAAGAATGGAGATAGAAGAGGAAGGAACTTACACTCATGACCTCTGCATCATTAGTACGGTGCTCTGACTGGCCAATCTACGCGACCTTGATGTTGTTTGACTCAGCACCTAGGGAAAATGGTTGTTTGGGTTTGTGAATTGTGGTATATGGTGTTGGGAAAGGCGGGGTAGGTCGTGGGGGGACGGGTGATGTGGTTCTTTCTTCATTGGGGGTGGAGGTTTTATGCGAGACCGTCTGGCGTTATTTTTGTGTTCTCGCGATGACAACGGTTGTGGAGATGACAGGGAGTTTGTTTTTCATGGTAAAAGGAGTACAATTGATATTGAGAATGGCAAGTGCCTGTGGTACATGATACAAATGATCATTGTTGCAGATTTGTCAGAGATGGAATAGTTTATCCATATAATTTGTAAGAGTGCTCCCAACGCTCATCGCAACAACAATTGTACTACGAATTAGTATAATCTCCTCTACAAAACCCAAAGGTCATAGGTAAGCGCCGCGATTCTATCCACTGTTAAGTGCTTTTCACGTACCTGTGTCTCTATTGGAGTATATAAAGGCTCCCTGATTCTTAATTACGTTGCAGATTGAGCCTTGCCCGAGATTGCGGTTTAGGAAGGTATTGAGTTGTGAATCATAGATGGCGAGTGAATCTGCGTCTCAGAGATCATGGCACCATATTGAATAACTGTTATTATTTTTACCACGTCTTTAATCTCAAGGCTTCGAATGCCAGTTTCCGAGATAATTTCCATAGGAAATCCTGTCAAATGGTTCTTTTGCTTGAAAGACTGTTTTATATCGTTATTCTTCCATTACGAGTGTTCATCCGATCTCATCTTACATAAATCCATTTTGTTGTCATTTACTGGCTAGCCCTTTTGTTGTTCTTGTAATTCCATCTTCCAGTTTCCATATCTCAGTTACTCATTATCTGACGATCACAGCTATTCTAAATTACGCTTAAGCTAAGTTAGAAATTGACACTAGTTAGCGGATCATACAATCAAAGCGCTCTTCGAGACTCCTTTTAGCTTCGGCAAGATTTAGGATTTTAAGAACTGACGCTTTGAAAAAGTAGGCAAAAATTTACCTTAATTATTGAGGAGCCCAAGGCACCCATGAATATTCACCATTTGACACAAAATGGCCAAGTCAAAGAAGACTTGACCAACTGAAACTCACACTCGGTTATGCGGTTTATGAATGATGGAAGTTGTATAACTGATACACCATCTATTCACTTTTGTATTGATTATTGCGCCGATTTGATAAGCATAAAAGAGCTATGTACCCAAGCTTCACTTCAAATAAGAAGAACAAATACCGTACAAACCTTATGGAAGAATCCAGGCGGACATTATAATTTGGCACATTGTATTTTTGTATTCCACTTTCCTAGTGTAGTCGATAGTATTATCCGTATTCTATATACCGCCCTGTTTAGTAATAATTATTGATTTTTTTGAAATATTAAAAGTAATAAATACAGAATTATATATTATTAAACGTATTTAATATTAAGTTGATATTAAATATCACTAGAAATATACTGAAATACTAGAATCTGATTTGAAATACCCATTCCTTACCCTTTTTAGATTTAGAATACTTATTCCTTACCCTTTTTGGATTTGGAATGCTTATTCTTTACCCTTTTTGGATTTGAAATGTTTATTCCTTGCCCTTTTTGGATTTGAAATGCTTATTCCATTTCAGATTTTAGTATTCTCAGTATATCCTCAAAAGTACCGTATTAAGTGATATGTACGGGAGTAATAAAATTGAACTCTCATACGTACGAACTACAGTATTGAGAGCCCAATACGCGCCACCGTTTTACGGTAGTATACTATCGACTACACTGCACTTTCCACGCAGCAAAAATGATTTGTGTTTCACCACTGTCAATCTGATGTTGCAAGAGTAGATCTATCAATCTCGTCTCAGAATTGTGATTATGAATATTATGAAAGACAGTGAAAACAATAATATAACAGTGTGCATGATGTATGTTAAATCATATTGAAAGCTTCGACCTGGTTTGGCCACCAACACAAGTTTTCCCCGGCTCAGCATGAGCACCATATTTTAATCATCCATGCATTTTCAACCCCTGAAGGCATCTGAAGGCCTCGGATTGATTGCATTTTGGATATGAATTATCTATTCTATTGACTAGATTTTTAACCCCTTTTATAGCCGTCTTTTGATAGAAATACAAAGACACAAGGTGCTATAATATACAGCTCCGTTCTTTTAGCTGATTCACTTAGTCCGTGATGTGTATGAGGAAGTAATGAATGTAGTGCGTGACCATATACTTGTTAGTCCATTGTGAAAGTATGCGAGTGCTCGTTCAATTTTTGAATCCAATATTACTATTAATTTGTCATAAAAGCAAGACTGTCAAGAGTGGAAATTCTATCATGCGCTGTGGATGAGATTGTAAGCTTCTCGTTCGTGGTGTTTATCACATAACGAACTTTTGTTTGCCTTATTCGTGTACTTTCCTAGTTTCCTACCCCTCATCAACCTCACCCTCGCTTAATGGGCCCTATTAGTCACTGCGTAGCTGATGACGTGATGATTCACACATTACGCCTTGTATATCAAGTTGCTAAGTGAATTGATGGTCAAATTGTTTTATAAAGATTCCGTATAGAAGCATATTTGTGGTTTGTAAACTATATAAGAATTTAAAAAAATGGATAAAAAGAGGAGTCAATAAGTAAAAAATGGCCAATTTGCTGGGCTTCAATGTTCTCACTGAAAAGAAATGAAAAGAAGACTTCTTTTTATATTTGATGGAAGTATATACCTTCTCGGCTTGAAATGCGGAGATCGTTCACGAAGTCCAAATCCGACAGCGAGAACTAACATTCGACAAATAGATTTTATATGTAAGCAATCCTCGTAAAACTTATAGAGACTAGAATACAGTGTGAAACTTAGTAATCACCTACGCAAATCGCTATATCTATATCATTTTACAGGGCTAAACTGCCAATTCTATACTTTTCAGAAATCTCCCATTGATGATATTGCTTTGTTTATGCTCTCATACTTGAGTTGGAAGATTAGTAGATCGCTAACTCTTATATAATGAACCATGGAACCATCTACGCCAATTCTCCCGCTTCTTCAGACTTCCAGCGCGGATATTCTTGAGGGGATTTTGCTCTATCGACTCATTCTCTGTGGGGCATGAGTCGCATGACCTAATAAGATTAAAGCATATCAATTCACTTCCAAATTCAAGTACCTCCCAAGTCCCCATCCCGCTCAACAATTCAAGCTCAGCTCTATCCCGACCTGTTTCATCTTTAGTCTTCTTAATATATAAACTCGCAAGAATCTTAGCTTAAGAACACTATAGCAGTAATCCAGAACGAATTTTGAGCCATAAGTGTTTTGAGATACTTGTTTAAACTCGATATAGAACCTAATCAATATCAGAGCAAACCCAACGTCAAAAGAAACAGAACATGATTCTCCATGAGCCCTCTATGAAACCTACCAAAAAACATGAGATGAGTATATTGACGATAACAATAACAATGCACAGCGTTTAGAAACAGTCGATAAGAGAGTTACAAGATGACAATAATAAAAAGCACCAAAGCTTGTCACCAGACATCCCAAATATACAGCATTTGATCTCTAGAATCTGACCTAATAGCTAGCAATCCAGATAGGGAGCTCCGAGTGCAAAGTAAGGCCATCCTCTTAAAAATCCACCCCAAAGCCCCTCCTTCCGCTGCGATATCCGCCGTAATTTCCTTTCATGACTTCTTAAGCTCAATACCCTTCAACTAAAGGTACCTCTCACCTATTTAATCCTCTTTACTGAAAGAAATTCCAAACAAAATATCGTCTTGAATATTGTCAGATTGAATTCAATTGAATTCCAATCAACAAGTTACTACCTACCCCTCTCTTCGATCTCTTTCCTATTCGCTTAGATTCACTTTAACTAGTAGGAGCAGCCATCGAGTCGCCATGTATGAATGTTAGTCTTTTACACATGAGTATATAAATACGCTACACCCAGTATCAATCTTCCTACCGCTAAAGATGAAACGCATTGCGTTTCACTGACAATTCATGATTTGCGCCCTTGTAATCTGGTCACTTGTGAGCTATAGGAACATTAATTACCTAGTACTTGCTTAATGACTTCTATACTCATTTTCACCCATCCATCTTGGATACATCCAAACTCATAGTAGAATTTATATATATATATATCATCTTCACAAGATTCAAACTATGATAGTAAGATGAGAACGACAATCAATATCAAACAACCACAACCACAACCACAACCACAACCACAGCAATGGTTTTCCAATTCTCTCAATCCCAGCCCATTCCAGCCCATTCCAGCCCATTCTATACCATCCCAGCTCATCCCAACCCAGTCCAATCGCATCCCAAACCGCTTATATGCTCTCTCATCCTCCAAATACCCGTCCAGCTTTCTCCTGTCTCATCCACCGGTTAGCCCAAGATAATCTACAGAAGGAAAATCCCAAGGTTTTTCAGACAATTGCTTTTGTAAATTGAAAATAGAAATCATCTACCTTCCATTACCCAACAACCTTCTTAATCTAAACGCTACATAAAGCGCAAGTCTTGTATGTATTAAAATCCACTACACTTGCAGCTAGTCTTATTTATATATTCCTTTAAGGCTTGTAGGATATGATAATAGTGCACTCGCACAACTTGATATTCCAGTTATTAATGCAAGCTCTTCTACATTATGATAAATTGTTGGTGAAAGCAGTAGATGTATTCAAAATTCCCAAACAAAATCAAGAGAAAACTAAATACTCCCGAGTTGTATGTATAGTCTATTATATAATAGTATAGTGATAGATTTAGCTGTAAAGATTTTATATTGAATGTGTTGGAATTCCCCGGGTGAGGTGAAGGTCAACAAATCGAACTATGGTTTTCACGTCTTATTGTTTAAGGAGAGTAAAGAGAACTTATATAAAGTACTTTGTCGAAGGACTAAAGCTTAGTACGGCCCGCTAACCCAACCTGAGTCATATGATTCGTCCCGACAGAATGATATAACTTGTGATAACGCTATATTATAGAGTACAAATAAGTCCAAAAAACCAAGTTACTAAGACTATCTGATACAAGCCATCTTCCGTCTCCTTGTCGTATTTATTTACAAGTATCGGCTGAAACCTATATTCGCGTATGTTCTCCGCTGTATATAAATTCATGGTACTCATTACGAGCCGCAAATTTATAGCGCCGATGAAGCGGCAGGACTCTATCTTTTAGATATTTGAAAATATTATGAACATACTGTAGTCGATGCGAAGCTGTTCTTTCCGGAATCTGTCATCATTGGGAACTATAATGAATCTTCGAGATAATGAATCCAAAAAGAAGTAGAATTAAAGCCTTGATTGAAAAGCATAGATGAGATATAGGTTAATTGTTACTTGTTAAATGTATCTGAAGACTAATATTATTACTCGAAAGAAGAACATAAAACGAAATCTCCACCCCTTTGATCAATTACATACCGGTATCACTCCCTTTTCTATTTTCCCACTCATATATTTGATTGTTCACCCCAAGTTTACTTTTCCTTTGTTTCACCCATCGAAATCTAATCAGATCATCTCACCCATCTAATCTTTCCCGTAAGTGCCCAACCTCAACGTCAACCTCAACCTCAACCTCCGTTTTCGGAGCCCCTTTCCATCCCACCATCTGATAACGTTACCGAAATCTTCTCATCATCCATCGATTAATACATAATAAATACTCGTTATTAATGACATTTTTATAACAGGGCAACTGGACACGAAGAAAATCTTTTGCCTTTAAATGATTCTTATATCATAAAGAAAGAAAAACTAATAATAATGCAAGAAAGTATTAATCCGGTACTGTAGATATATCAGTCGTTCGTATGCATATCCTGCAGAGGAAAATACCTATTTACAGTTATCAAATGCTGCATTCTCCCGGACTTTTCTGACCCATCATAATCTGATAAAAGGATAAAACTTCTAGAATGGGGTTCATGGAATAGGTTTTGCTGCCCAATAATGACCACTAATAATAAATTCCCAACAAAGGGATGTAGACGGCTGAGCATGAAAAGTAGCAGGGAATAAGATCAGATTAGATGAATCAGATTAGATCTTGTCCCTGGTTAGATATGTCATATGAGGGTAAAAGTTTGATGGTTTGTTGGGAAATAATTTAAAGTTATCAGATCGAAATTCCCCTGTATTCTAGAAGTGATGTGAGTGATGTGAGTGATGTGATGTGATGTGATGTGCAATTTTAGTCATGTTATACTTATACAGTACAGTAGTTAACGGGGATAGGATGTTTTGGACCTGAGTTTTTAGGGTTCCGAATAGTTGGGTTAGGTTGAGTTAGAAGTGATGGTTGATGAGCGGCGTTATGCGTTATGAGATATACGGAAATATACTGTATCAGATCAAGAAGTGTAGAGTAGATGAGAGTGGACTTGTACATGGCATGGGGAAACATATGTTGATGAAGAAGCTGTACAAAGACATTTCTTCGTAGAAATAATAAATGAATTCAAACTCCCCATCTAGATTAAACCCCTATCCTCTCCTACTACGAAGTATGCCCCCTCTCATTCGCCTCCTTTTTTGCTATATATCATACATATCCATATCATTCATCATACCAAACCATCTACCGAGTCTCACTCCTTAGTCCATCTTTTGGATCAGATAACATAACAAACAGATACCTAACATAAAACAGGAAATACGAAAAGCGGATATTATACTTGCCTGAGAGGGGTTTGTTCGTAAACTCTAATTGGGTTTGAAGGGACCCGAATAATAGTTTTAGTTAAAGAAGAGGATGATCTTTATGAGTGGGAGTGGGAATGGGAATGGGAATGGGAGGATGATATAGATATTATCATGTGTTTGATTGATTTGTTAAAGGAGAGCGCCTCCCCCTACATTACGGCTAAAGAAATCCCGGTGTCGGCCGAAGTTCTACAGTTACCGGTACACTACTTGATAAAAGCACAAAATATATTATAACTCTTATAAACCCATACTCATACTCATACTACCTACTTGTAGATCTCGCCACTTGAATCCATATTGATTCTTTACTTTACAAAAAAAAACGTTCATCAATCATTTAATCAATTAATAATCCTATATCATTCTCTGGTCCTGCGAACGATTGAGAAACCTACTTCCGTTTCTCCGCACTTGCACTTATACTCCTCCTACATTGATTGGTATATGATCCGTCGTCGTTCAACAATCATACTTCGAACAATGTCGCGTCCTCAAGTTTTAAGAATGGCTACTACATCTCATTGTATACCACAAGAACCACAACCTGAATCACCCCGCTCCCACGTCTCTCAGGTCCCCGCCCTTACCTATTCCTCCTCCTCTTCTTCTGATCTCGAACCCGAAGAGATTGAACCACGTCGCCGTCGGGCTTCAACTAAACTTATATCACAAAATGCTACCGATATGCAAAGAATTATTGGGGAGGTCGGTACAAAATTGGTGGAAAAATGTTGTGGTGGTGGTTGCTGTATGGCAATTACCAAAACCGATGGCCTTACATATGAAAGAGTCAGATTACCAGACAACGATGCTTATAAGAGCTTGGGATTAAACTTTGAGACGATTCCTACCCGATTGACAAGTCTGCCAGATTTGACCGAGAAGAATATGGAGATTCTTCCTTTGAAGAAAGAGAAGGCTCGGAATATTGTTGAGAATATGAAGACTTTTGAGATCAATGAGAACAGAGGAGCAATTGCTATCGATCCTCCTATGGATGTTACAGATGCCGCAGATATCAAAAAGGTCACTTCTGGAATTGGGATGGAAAATGGCTCAACCGACTTTACACCACATCATGCTAAATCAGATGTCGACACCAAAATTCAACCACCTTCATTCGTTCAACCACATCCACCTTACGAAGTTTATTCTGCGAGAATATTCAATGCTAGAGAGTTGACAAGACCTGGTGCTGAGAAGAGAACATATCATTTTGATTTGGATGTTACGGATTATCCTGAGGAAGGTGGTGTTGATTTTAAGGTTGGTGGTGCAATTGGTGTCATGGCTCCAAATGAAGCTTCAATGGTTGAAGAATTATTGGATTTGTTATTAATTCCAAGACATCTTCGTGATCGAAAAATGTTATTGAAGACTTATTCTGGCAGATGGCCTACCATTTGGGGAGATGATAAACCAAGAGAATTAATCACAAGCAGACGCGATTTGTTAACTTGGTGTTCTGATATTCAATCATATCCTCCGAACAAGAAGATTTTACGATTACTCGCCGAATATGCCACAGATCCAGAAGAGAAGAAGATTTTGTTATATCTCTGCTCAGCAGAAGGACAAGGAACATTCTGCGATTTCCGAACTGGACCACATATCACCATCCCTCAACTACTTCACGCATTTTCATCTAGTAAACCACCTCTCGATCATCTACTTTCGGTACTCGAAACATTGAGACCTCGATTCTACTCCATGTCCAACGATCCTCAAGAAAATTGTGTGCCAGTCGAAGGTTGTAGTCGACTCATCGAAATTGCAGTCACTGTTCATGAAACAAACAATTGGCGTGGTGGAAATCGAATTGGCCTCGGGTCAGGATTTTTCGAAAGACAAGCAAGGGAATTTATCGAAGCAGAAAAGGAAGGAAAAAAGGTCAACGTTAGAATTCCAATGTTCAAGGGATTGATGGCAAATCCTCTCGCTAGAGAATTTGTTGCTGATGGACCTATGCTTTTAATTGGTGCGGGTGTTGGAGTTGCCCCTTTTAGAGGATTCGTTCAACGTCGTCTCAAGAATGCCAATTGTGCCAATAAGGTTTGGGTTCTTCAAGGAGTTAGAGATTCTCTTCTTGATGAATTATATTCTGGTGAATGGGGTGTACATGAATCGGAAGTTAAGAAGGTTGTTCAAAGTCGAAGACCAGGTAGTGCACAGAAGGGCAAATATGTTCAAGATGAAGTTAGACATCAAGCAGATTTGGTCTGGTTTATTATCAATGCTTTGGATGGTAGGGTTTTTGTTTGTGGTAGTAGTAAGGGAATGGGTGAGGGGGTTGAGGAGGCTCTTGTGGATGTTGCGATGGAGAAGGGTAATTTGGGTAGGGAGGAGGCAAGGAAATTTTGGAAGTTGAAGAATGAGGCTGGGCAATATATTGCCGAGACTTGGTGATTTAGTTCACTTCTTTATTTCTTTGCTCTTTTTCCTTATTCGAAATATTCCCAAGGGTCGGATCATCGTGCGATAAATATGCATAGGATGGTGAATCTGATGGTATATTTGCATTGTATTATACGCGTACTTGCTGGGTAGCAGGTTGTCTTGCTTTTATGCAATGGATAGGGGACTTTTGGTTACGGTCTTGCATACCATGGGATATTGATGGGATGATTAGTTTTCGGATGTTTGTTTTCTCAACGAACCGGGTGTTGAGGCGTTTAAACTGGTGGGTGG
>NGKJ01000032.1:27440-61769 GCA_002162495.1 Myriosclerotinia curreyana | reverse complement strand
GGGATATGATATGAAAACAACATTAAAAGATCAATCCAAGCAATTGGGAATATATGATGGTTATGGCGGATTGTTAATATTTTCGGAGGGATGAGGGAATGAGAGATGGAGGTCAGGAGGATAAGAGGATAGGATACTATGTAGATATGTGTAAAGTTTCGAATAATACAAATCTTCTAAACAATAATCTTTTGGCTTTGAAGTTTGCTAATAATCAGTGAGGTAGGTAATTGTTGTATGTGGATATTTGATTGGTGAGGAGCACCTCGATTCTCGATTTCTCGATTTCTCGATTTCTCGATGCGGAAAACCTAACATAACATGACCTGAAAGCTGGACTCCAACTCCACCAATCACCATGAGGTCCGCGCCGCGCATCTCATCGCATGATTTCGCATCGGTCGATCGGGAAGACTTAATGGTGGACGGGACTCCTCAGGAGGGGGAGAAGGAGGGGCAGGGCCAAGGGCCAGGGCCAGGGGCTTCGTAATGCATATATCAGCGGTTTAGTGTTGATTACCTACTTATGGATGGAAGATTAGAAATCGGAAGGGTTGAGGGGTTGGTGTGGGGTTGATTTTTGGTGGTTGTAAGTTGTAAGTTTTCTTCTTGAATATAATGATGATGATGAATTAATAGAATGAATGAATATTAGGTAGATGGATATAAATGAATGAAAATTAAGTAGATGAATATAAATCAATGAATATTATTGGACCAGTTATTTTTAATTTCAATAATTTAAATCTAAATCTAATATTCACTTGTTAATGGTATATATATTATACGGAGTATATTACTCTAGTAGATTCTATAACCTGGTTGGTTGGTTGGTTGGTTGGTTGGTTAGTCACCCTTGCAATTATTATGATTTTATTATTATAATAGTCAACTAGGTAATGTGATATTAATAATAATGAATGGAATTTAATAATATTTAACTTTATATAGGAAGGGGGGACGAAGGGGGGGAGAGTTAGGGTGGAGAGTAATAATCAATCAATCAATCAATCGAACAGAAAATTGACCCCCCCTCCCCCCTACCCCCCCAATTCCAAACTTATATACAGAGTATATCTTAAATTCCAAAATAGGAAATAATACCAATCAATCGATATTTATGAGGAAATAGTGGATCGGTATGGTGAATCGTGATGGCTGATGGGTTGATGGCTTAATAATAATAATGTCAATGGGTACGAAGTAGGCAGGCGGGGCGGGGCAGGAGGGGCAGGAGCTTATTAGTGTTTTGGTTTAGTATAAGAAGATTCATCTCTTCGCGGGTTTTTGATTTTTGACTTGTAATCTCAAATCTCAAATCTCAATCTTGATCTTTCACTCAGACTCAACTTCAACCACACACACACACATACAAATCATGTCCCCCTCAACCCAATTCATCGACCTCCTCAAAGCCCGCCGCACCATCTACGCCCTCAAACCCGAATCGACCATCCCCGATGCCAAGATCCAAGAGATCGTCGAGCAAGCTATCCTTCACGTTCCCTCCTCGTTCAATTCTCAAAGCACCAGAGTCGTCTTGTTGTTGAAGGGCGAACATGAGAAGCTTTGGGATATCACCAAGGATGTTTTGAAGGGCGTCGTTCCCGCAGATCAGTTTGAGGGCACCGCTATGAAGATTGGTGCGTTTAGAGCTGGGTATGGAACGGTGAGTTTTGTCTTTTTTTCTATGTGTTTTGTTCTTTTTGTTTTTGTGTTTTCGGTTGTGTTGTTTATGTCGTTCCTTTTTCTGCGTTTTACCTGCGCGATATGGAATCATAAACTGATAACTTTCCATCACAGGTCCTCTTCTTCGAAGACAGAAAAGTCGTCGCGGGAATGCAATCCGCATTCGCTGCCTACGCCGATAAATTCCCCGTATGGGCTACTCAAAGTGATGCCATGACTCAATATGCCATTTGGGTTGCGTTGGAGGCTGAGGGATTGGGCGCGAATTTGCAACATTATAGTCCGTTGATTGATGCTAAGGTTGCTTCTGAGTAAGTTTGAGTTCTTTTTTGATTATTTGGGTTTCTGCGGAGGAGGGGTGGGGAGAGGAGTTGGGTCAGATAGGGAGGGAAGGATGGGGATGGGCGTTGCTATGGCGAAGGAGGGAGGAAAGCAGGATGCAAACGAAACGAAACGAATCGGATTGAGATATCATGATGAGATATGAACACCAGCTAATGCATACAACCAACAGATGGAACATCCCCGCAGACTGGGAACTCAACGCTCAACTTGTCTTCGGCACCCCCGCCGCCCCAGCCGGCGAGAAATCCTTCCAACCACTCGAGGAGCGATTCAAGGTTTTTGGTGCTTAATTTAACTAAACATAAGGATGAATATACTAGGAGCTTGATGGGCGTTGTTTATAAATAAGAGATACAGAGTTACGGATCCAGTGTATAGTTTCGAGCGAGGCGAAGAGAGAGAATGGGAGGGAGGAATGCTAGATGCGTAGAAGATGCACAGACGTAAACACGATACGATGAATTAGAATACGATAGAAAATGAGAGACGCAATACTAAATACCATACTAAGAATTTTATAACTTTTTTTTTTCGGTCTCTCGAGTATTTCATTCTTTGCCTTTCTTACTTTCACTTGAGCCTGAACATGACGAGGAAGGGATTGGAGTCTCATTTGGGAAAGTCAACTTCTTTCCTTATTCTGGCAAAGGTTCTTGCAATACCCTGATGCCCATGAGCCGGAAGCTCGTGTTGTTCTAGGATATAGTCTTTGGCTAAACTGGAGGGTATATAGAGTTTGCCGTGGAAATGGATGAATCCGTCCTCGATAGTGAATTCTTTTTCCAAATTGTCTGTGTCGGATAAGATTCTTTTTGCTGTAGAATCTGTCTCATATTCCGATAGTACTATATCCTTAATCGTATCGTAATTTATTCCCGAGGATGCAGCGAGTTGTGGTTTGTTGTGTACCATCGAGTCGCCATCCTGTTGTAGGATTGCGTATGTTTCATGTTTCTTGTTTTCTGAGTATTCTGGTTTCCTGCTAAGGGCATCTGCCCTAGCGTTTTCGTTTCCTTTGTCATATGAAATGCGAAAATTATAAGAGGCTAAGGTCTCTGACCATCTGACCTGCCGTCTGTTTAATTCCTTCGTTGCGGTGAAGTAAACCAAGTTCTTGTGATCAGTGTACACCTGCACCGTGTGTTTTGATCCTTCCAGATAGACTCTCCATTCCCTGAACACATCTACTATGGCCAGTAATTCCTTGTCGTATATCTCGTAGTTCAATTCTGCTGGCGATAGCTTGCGGGAGTAGTAAGCTACTGGTTGCTATTTCCCATTTACCCCTAGTTAGCTAAATATAGCTCCCAAGGCGTAATCCGAAGCATCAGTTTCAACTGTAATAGGTAATTCCGGGTTGAATGATATGAGGATAGGTTTGTGAGTAAATACTTCCTTGAGTAGTTCAAAAGCTTGTTATGCCTTATCTGTCTATTAGAATTCCTTTTGTACTTTCTTGGTAACTTTGTGCATTAGTCCTGCTATCTTCGAATAATCTTTGATAAATCGTCGGTAGAAGTTGGCGAAACCAAGGAATGATTGTACTTCCTTTACCGTAGTAGGTGTTTGCCAGTCGTAGATCGATTTTAATTTCTCAGGGCTCATCTTGAGACCTCCTGGAAAGATTATATAGCCCAAGAATTCTGTCTCTGTAACGTGAAATTCACATTTGCTAGGCTTGTACAGAAGATCTGCGCTCTCTAAGTATGCTAAGACGTTACTCACGTCTTGAGTATGCTGCTCCTTGGTCTCTGAGTAGATCAGTATGTCGTCCAAGTAGCATATACAACAGATATCGAGGTACTCCCTCAATACATTGTTTACCAAGCGCATGCATGTTGCTGGTGCATTGGTTAGCCCAAAGGGCATAACCTGGTACTCGTACAGTCCATATCGAGTCCTAAACGCTGTTTTCCATTCCTCACCTTCTTTCATTCGAATTAGGTGGAATCCGTTTCGTAAATCAAGCTTGGAAAAGATCCTGGCTTTTCCCAATCGATCTTTTAGTTCCGTAGCTAATGGAAGTGGGTATCGATCCTTGATTGTTATGTCATTGAGCTTGCGATAATCTACGCATAGTCTCCGGCTCCCGTCTTTCTTTGGTACATATAGTACGGGGCTCGCTGCCTGTGAGGTGGATTCTCTAATCCATCCTTTTGCTAGATTATCGCCAATGTATTCCTGAAGCGTCCTTAAGTCTGATTCCGACATTTGATAGATCTGTCCGAACGGAGGCGTCTTTCCTTCCGTCAGTACTATCTCGTGGTCCCATGGCTTGTGTTCCGGTAAAGCTGCATGGCCTTTTCTTTCTTCGAAGATCTTGGCGTATCTATGGTACTCCACTGGTATATTTTTCAGTGAGGGATCCTGGGTCTGGTATTCTACGTTGATGGGTTTGTTTGCCTTCAATTCCCCAACGCGTGTGTCCAGCCTCGCAGGCTCGTGCGTGTCTTCGTGACCGCAATCACACTGGTCAAGAGTTACTACTCTTCGGT
This sequence comes from Myriosclerotinia curreyana, assembly GCA_002162495.1. Taxonomy (NCBI): domain Eukaryota; kingdom Fungi; phylum Ascomycota; class Leotiomycetes; order Helotiales; family Sclerotiniaceae; genus Myriosclerotinia; species Myriosclerotinia curreyana. The sequence goes on along the minus strand of NGKJ01000032.1, from coordinate 57,240 downwards.
CCCAGTCGATTCTGGGGTTATGCCTGGTCAACAAAGGCATTCCTATAATGACGTGTTGATTCCGTCAAGCTGCACGGACTCCTTGTGTCCTCCTATTTTCATCGAGATTGGTGTGGTCTCTTTTCGTACTAACCCATCTTCGGATCCAATTAGTTGTCCATCGACTAATTGCAATTCGTATGGTTGTTTTTTCGTCTGTAGCCTTATGCGAGCCTTATGAGCAGCTTCTCGTGTGATAAAGTTTCCTGTTGCTCCAGAGTCTATCATAGCTCTGAGCCTGTACCCATTTAATGTTATTGGTTGATAAATCTGACCACTTTGTCCGGCGCTATTCAATTGATTCTGACCTAAGGGGCCGGTTTGGTTGACTTGGTCGATTTCAGGGTTCTTTTGACCAGATGACAAATCTTCACTTTGCTTTTTTCCCTTCGCCTTGCGGGATTTCTTCTTTCTCGGGAACCATCCTGTTGCTTCCTTATCGGACAGGTGGATTCTGCAGGTCTCATCGTAGCATGCTGTCCAGCTCAACACAGCGTGGTCGTCCGTTGGTTCTTCCTTCTGATAATCTTCGTCCAAAGGAGGTGTTGGAGTTCGGAGACGTTCCAACTCGTAGCGATCTATGGCATTCAAGCCATCTTGGTCCCTTGGCATCGCGTTGATTTCCTTTTGACGCTCCTCGCGCTCGTGGGTGTCGGCTTCCAATTAGACAGAAGCGCATAGTTGAGGTACGAAAGTGGCATTAAGCTGGCCCTTGCCAAACTTCCTGTTGTTGTTGTTGCTGCCTTTCTTGAACGCTTGCTTTGTGCGGCAGCCCCTAGCCTGGTGTCCTGGCTTGCCACATGCATAACAAAGTTTCTCATTTCTTCGCTTATCCATCTCTTCCTTGGATGGTCTTCCAATAGTAGCATCTAGCTCCATCGGGTCACCGCGGTCTTCCCTTTTGTAGCTGTGATTAGGCTGTCCGGTGAACCTCTTCTATCTCTGGTACTCTTAGAGGCGGTTGTCGATTCTGATGGCTGACTCGATCAAGGCGTTGATGCTATCTGGTTCGGGGCCTCTAGCAAGTTCTAGCTTCACATGATCTTTGAGCCCTCGATGAAAGTGACTCAACAGCGCTTGCTGGTCCCACCCGGTTTGATTGGCGTGACGTCTGAATTCTGTGGCGTAGTTGATGGCTGACCCAGTTTGTCTCAAAGTGAATAGGTTCCTCTCAGCTGTCTTGACCTCGTCGATGTCTCCAAAGACTCTTCGAATCTCTCTCTTGAATCCTCCGAAGTCACTGAAGATGACTTGGGTTGTCTGCATACAGTTCAAGGCCGAGGTGCTGTTGAAGTAGTCCCTAAGGTAAGGTTGGATCCATTTCTCTGCTTCTCCTCTAAGGTAGGATGCTGCCCAGAGACTGTAGCTCTCTGCGGTGACGAAGTTGTCACTGTTGAATTTGAAGTACATCTCAACCTGGAGCAGGAATGTCTCGAGTTGTCTTCGATTTCCGTGGAACTTGTCGGGAATGGCTACTCGTAGGGATTCGGTGATCTGGACTGGGTTGACGTCGGGGAGTACGATGTCGTCATCGTGTTCTTGCGGGCCTAATCGAGGCGCTCTCGAGGCTTCGGAAGCCATTGCGAAATGAAGTAATTGAGTCGCTACTTGAACCAGTAAAGGTGCTCAAAGTGTTACGGCGCTACAACTCTCAGGTCACGTAGAAGTGATCTAAGGATTATAGAAAGCCAGTAAAGGTTTCTATTAAAGATTAAACAAAAACTTAATTAAATGATATCATTATATTGTATTGTAGTGTAATTAATAGTATAGAATACTAAATGAATAATCTTAAATACAAAACTTTATATAATAATAAAATCCTCATTCCTCATATAGATCTTCATATTGTACTAAAGTGTTCAAAACTTTTAAAAGTTTTGAACCTCGATTTTGAATAGACTTACAACTATGATGTATAATATGTAAAATCCATTACATAGCTAAGCATATTATATGATACTTGTTACTTGTAGATAATATTACTCGTCGTAACAGTATCCCAAATACCTAACGGAGGGATGGTGCCGTAGAACTAGAAAGTTGCAACGTTTCTAGACGGCTCTCAAGAATCTCTTTTCTTGAGATGTGGAGGTATGGTTTCTGTGAGGGAATGAGAAAGGGAGAACTTTCGGTTTTTTTCATTTATCCTATTTTTCAACTATCGTCAAGATTGGTATCGTGCTGTCATCCTTTGCTGCGATGAAGTATACTCAACGTTTTTCTTTTGATTCTAGTTTAGGACTAGGCTGAACGGAACTTGATGATGGTCGAGTTGTGAGTGGCTAGTATTTTCACGGTCGGGAGCCTTGTTTCCTAGATCAGAGTTTTTTGTCTCTGGGAATCTGGGAATTTGGGAATTTGATGGATGGAGGGGTGGGTGTTTATATAAGGGGATTTGTGGATCATGTTGAGGGGTATATATCTGCTGTTGGTTTTGGAAATTGGACTTCAGATAAATTCTTTTTCCTCATGGAGTATGAGTAATCTCGAGTAAGTGTAGAATAACGGATGAAAGGATGGATATTTAAACGCATGTTTTTCCCCCCAGGATTGTTTTTTTGGTATAGCTTTGATTGAAAAGTGTTTACTGGAACACTAAGGGACTTCTTGTTTTGTTCAAAGATTCACTCTGTCTTAGTTGTATGGGGTGATTAAGAAGGTTGTTGAAAATTTTGAAGGATATGGAGCTGTGGGTGAGTATTATCTTGTACTTTTGTTGTCGCTGGAGCTGAGAATGTAGTACTGCTGCTGTGTATTTAGGTTTATTACTGTCTCTTTTCATAGGTGCTACTTGTTACTTTTCTATTTTTCAGACAAGAATGACCCGATGAGAACCACAATGTAATATTCCTCTAGTCTAGAACTTCAAAAGCGCTTGGAATTGACACAAACTGTCTGTCTATGTCGCATATTTTTTTGCTATACAGAGGTCTCTGCGCTCTTAAGTTCTTGGTCAGTCACAGAAAAACAAACGCGCGCAGGTTTGAAAGAAAAACTTCTAGTTGCCTATTATAGCATGCTCCTTGTGCTTGTGGTTGACGTATAGATTGGTAGGCAAGGTGGGTATTTATTAAGTTTGTTAGTGCTGTAGATTATAGAAGATTGAGAGGTGACTTAGATGATGGGGCGGGGTTTGAATATTCGAGCGAGTGCATGGGATTTGAGGAGTGAATTGAAGCTGTAATGCTTGCAGACAGTGAGCATTGAGAAGGAGGGAGAGGGGAGAGGGGGAAGGCTGTACACAAAGTTAGTGATATTTAAAAGATAACTTAGGATTCAAACACCCCTAGGGTACACAAAAACCCCTATAACTCGTAAGGAACTCGTAAGTAATAGATTTATAAATATTTTATAGATTATTTATATTTGATTTTTAAAAATTTATTAAAAATCTTGAAAACCCCGTTTTGTATATAAGTAACCTGTAAGGGATTCGTTGAACTAAGTATCTGCTTTACGGGGACTTGTTATGCGCCCAAAAGACCCTCCACCTATCTGGAAATATCTAATTCATCTTGTAAGAATCTCGGACTGGATTAGATCCATGTCCAATATCTTACGGGAAAGTCGGAAATAGGTTAGACTATATCCTGATAATGAAAAGTGTAGTTATTATTGTCATTCATATATTTTCGTTGCCTTAATTAATTCCAGATATTACATGTCCTTGGAGAAGAGTGAAAGGGTTAATAATATAGAACGTTAGTTTTCTTATTAGGAACCGGTAGGATTTATAAATTATTTACATTTTCCATCATTCTCGTAATCTAGTGTGCGACTTGAAAGCTATACCCCGACTTGCGAACAGATGACTAGTGTTTAGGCTTGCTTTAGGTCTTCAGAATTGGATTCGACGGCGTTTATATAAACACTTCGTTTGTTCAGAGAAGGCGAAAAGGAAGGAAGACAGGTAAGAGGTGTGGGGCGGTCAATGGGCTATGTAGGTAGTGCATGTAGCTAGCCCGGAATACAGGAGGTGAATAATATCGTAGTTTGGGCTTAGAGAGCAGGAGATAGGAAAGAGGGGTAAATTCACTTCTCAAAGAAACGGGATATAAGGGGGATTACTGGTGCAATATAAATCGTTTGGGTTCTGGGTAATTTCTGAGCAGTCTATAAATTGTATATCTATTCTTAATATTATTTTATGTTTTTATCGAGTAGAATGAGAGAATAAAGCTAAGTTCCTGGAGTCTAGAGCTCGCCAATTGTGTCATCATAAAACCACCTTGGTAATTAACAAAGATCTCGGGAGAATACTTTTTATTTTCTTTCTCATTTAAGGTGTTTTGGGTTATAAAATTATGGAGAAATCAGTCATATTGCTGTTTGTATCTTCATAAAACCAAAGTAGGAAGAGGGGTTGACTAGTTCGGCATGAAAAACTCAAGACTCAACTCATGTAGAAGCCCGTGGTTAAGCGAGCCAGCAAGTTTCGGTTGACGGTATATAAGGATCTGTAATCTTTGGTGATGTGGTCTTGCTTTTAGAAGAACATATGATGTGCGAACAATACAACAAACTCAGGTTTCTGTTGCTGAAGATGTGTGTGGATAAGGTGGTGGGTGTATCATGCATTTATTCTATGCTAAATTTGGGAGTGGGAAATCATTTTGATGGTATTCTGGATAATTTGTTGTCATTTGAAGTAGGAAGTAGGTGTGTTGTCAATGTTTATCTCGATTTTTGTTGTTGAGATGAGATGAGATAATTATTGCTCCGTGTCAACAACCTATGCTAAGCCCAGATTATACTTTGTACCTTCTGATTGAGCAATCTAAGAATCTACAATCTAGACTGCCATCTCAAGCCCGCACCTTAAAGAACATGCATTGCCTCTGCCTGTTTTGGAAATTCCATAACGGGTGTATCAAAGCTTTATATAATACGTATTGTAAGAATTTGTGATGCGGATAGGTCTTGGTGAGGAGAAGAAGCAGTATATAAGAGTTCATGCTCTCTCAAAACGAGTTCTGAGCTTGAGCAGTGGGGTATAGTTTCAGACGATGAATTACTGTTATATTGATTGGGCTTTTTTTGTGGCCGAAAGTGAAAGGGTTTGCATCATTTTAAACATGTGTACATGGAAAAGGGAGTGATGGAAAGGGTAGAAAGAATGGTGCTGGGACTGTTGTCAAGTTGAGAGGGATTTGAATAATGCTATTTTACTTCCTGTATTACCATCATCGTTCTTTGAACGTGATTGTTGTTATCAAGAACCACATCTCATCCCAACATCCAAACCGTTCTTTCTTTCCTCTCTCGGGAGGAGTGCTATAGGGCTTAGAGTGAATGATTCGCGATGAAAGTGTATAGCTATTGTTCAAGCTAAAGGGTTATTGAATAACATGATTATAGTAGGTTAAAGTGTAGTTTTCGAAGCTAGTAGTTCCGTGGAAGATATCTGGGGAGGTAGATAAAAAGGACTACTATTTACTTGAAGTTTGGCTTCTGCCATCTTAGAATATTGGACTAAAAACGGGAGTGAATGGGTTAAAAGGAACGAACCTTGGGCTGCTAGATGTGACGAAGTTTGTATTATGGCTGTGAGCTTTGGGGGTAGGTTTGGAAGAGGGCGTGACATATTTTGCCAATTTATTTTTATTCCGAGAGTCTATTCTCCATCAACTAAATTTATTGATCGTCATTCATTCCGTCTCATCTGATAAATGATAATCAGTAATCCAAAACTTGATAACAGCACATGGAAACCCTTGGCTTCGTTCAGATCTATTGTTTTAGCTGCTGGTGTAGAATCAAATCCACTCCAGTATTGGCAGATTCAGGATACCACCACCAAAGACATATTTGTTAATATTCCAAGATTTACAATGCTAATTTTGTACCAATACAGGTGTTTCGTAGTTTTTGAATATCAAAAAACACCGGGATCAACATGTTGACTAGTGGCGCGGAGCAAAGCAAAGTGGATGTTAGAGGCGTAGGAACTGATTCACTAACGTGCAGCGGCTTCATAATCACATAGTTTATTAGCAGGTAATCTTCTCCGAGAAATATGAATTCCTAACAGTTCGTCATTGGGAAACTCAGCAACAGCAGACTACTGGAAGCATAACCTCCTTGGGGCATTTCTATGTGGTGAGCATCGAAGCTTATATGAAGGATGTTGATTTTTGTACAGTATAATGGGCCTGGGGAGTATTTGGGGGGATGTCGTTTTTGTCAGTATCAGTATCAGTGTTTCACTGTCATGTTCTTGCTGTGAGCATATCTCATTCATCGAAATCTTAGATTTAGATAATTATCACGGCAACAATTTTATGTTGACAACAAAGACAACAGGAATAGGAGAAACTCACGTAAAGTTTGAGATATGCCCACGTTAATCTTTGTTTCGAGGATTGTGTAGTCTACAAAAAGACTGTACTTCTTCTAGATTATCCTCACGTAGCTACTGGCCATGGCTAACTCTTTTGTTCTTCGATGTCTACAGGCTTAAAGGAGAAGAATGCAACGACTTATATACTGGTGAACTGGAGAGCGGTATTATTTGCGAATGGGACATCCACGTTTCGAATTTCACGACGGTATTTGAGATAATAGAAGTGAATTTTATGTTCACGATGTGTGGTAACCAATAGCGTTATAGTAGGTATAGGTAGATGGTTGTAAATGAACCACGTAGCGTGGGTCTATATGATCTATATAAGCTCCTTCTGATCAAATATAGGAACGACTTGAAGCATTCAAAAAATCAATCATGATAATTGAAGGGAAATTCCTGGGCAAAGTGCTTTAGATGGTATAGTTGAAGTGAGTATAGTAATGCATCATTCTCGGTTGAAAAGCGCTTCTATGTAGCATCTCAACTCAAATATCTTTCGTCTCACTACCTAATGTCAGCAATAGTAATAAAATCAAATTCAACAACCTCACCACCACCATCACCATTATCACCACTCTTTCTCTTACTATCGATTATCCAAACAGTACGAATAAATACGCATCTGTGTTTACTAAAAGAGTAATTGGGGTGAATAGTGTGCATATCAACTTGTATACTAACTAATCATTCATTCCTGCTTTCAATAAATGTAACAAAGCTCCAAGTGAATAGCCATACTGAGATGGTATTATGGGTTAAAATCGGTTCTCCTTAGACTCATTGTGAATGTTTCCGATGAAAACCGTGTTGAGGCTAGAATGATATACGATGGGCTTAGTGATATGAGGTATATGGTTTTCTGCATCCATTTTTATAGTATTTCTGGTTTAATGGAATTAGATGAGGAACTGTTCAGGTATCATCGAAGAAGGGAAATATCTATCCTGTAATTGAGTCTTCCTATTTTCGGCCATCCATTTAAATAGAGATGCATTGCCCTAACTGGGTAAAGCTAACAGCAAAAATTATTAAAAGAGACAGTAGGATTGCATCCGTGTTAATATGATTGAAAGGTTGTGATGTAGCTTTGATCGGCAATTGAGGAAAAATGGAATCGATGGCATTAAAAACTCACAACCCAAAGCAACGCTAATTCATAAGAAACAGGAAAAATGGCTTTAAAATTTAGAATGCTCAGAACTTTTGAGATGGGAGATAAGAATAGATAATTGAAGCCTTTACAACTTTGACTGGATTTGAAGTTTCAAGTTTACAATTCCCTCATAACCGGTGGAGACTGGGCAGGATCACCAGATTCCCCATTGCTCAACTGTTATAATAGAGCAAGCGCTACTCTAAGCGATTCCTACCTGCAAGCATATTCGATCTGAAGGGTTGCTGCATGTTGTTCGAATACAAATGGTAAGTAATTATATTGCAACGTCGTGAATTAATGCACCAGCTCCAAAACATCAGAGAATAACATATTCCTCTTGAAATGAGGATAATGTGAACGGAATTGAGGGGGTACTTCTGTCGGTAACACGGGACATGGGAGATGGACGATGGACGATGGACGATGGACGATGGACGATGGACGATGGACGATGATAAAACAGTCAAACTTTGTTGCTCTCACCAATCATCTAACACCACTCATCATTTACGACAAGCCCATAAACAATGAGCTTTGAGATTAAAGATCCATAAATTGAGGGAATTATAACTTTATACTCTGTACATGAAAATTAAACTTTAAACGCTTTTCAATTGACACGCGTTTCTATCATCCAATTAGATCATCTGAGTGAGGGGGGGAAAAGTAAAAAAAAGGGGTTGGTTGGTTGGTTGGTTGGTTGGTGCACGGATTCATGTAACGACGTGAAAGTTGAATGTAACAGCAGTAAGGTTATACTTGCAACACCACATCACACCACCACTAGTAGATTCATTCAAAATAGATCAAAACGATCAAACTCTTACAATAAATTTGAATGAATACAATAATTGAAGCTTGATTTTATAAAGATGTTTGAAAGTTGGGAATAGCTTCATAGTGTCCGTGCACTTGTCGGTACGTACCATATATATAAATTAGCAAGGGGGTGAATTCCCCCGCAATATCCAATATCTGATCTTCACACCAATCCAAATTGGGAATGGTGAATTGTCCTCCTATAGCTACCTACCCCGCATTCATTTCAAACAACCACGTGAGTAATGTGATGATCTTTTTCTTGCTCGTACGACTTGGAGCTTCCTTCACAAACACTTTATTACCTCTCCTTCTTTCCCTTCATCAATCAATACAACAAAATCTTTCATCAACAAGTCAATCATCTTCTTAAAATCTTCATCAACAACTTCATCAATTCAATATCAAATCATCAAATCATCAAATCATTTTGATCCCCTCTCTTCAAGTCGCAATCATGTCAACACCCGAAATCCCTATCATCAAAGTGTTATTCACACTTCATGCTGGCATGGATGCTTTGGATTTTATCGGTCCTCTTGAAGTCCTCACCCGTGCTCAGCATGATGTTAATGATCCAAGTGAGTTTTAATCAATTTGCATATTATCATTATTGAAAAGATTTGAGATCGAGTAAACATTCCTTTGTTTGTTTACTTAAAACCGCCCTCGTTGATTCAATTGCTGAATTGCTGACTTCAATCTTTCATTCAGAATCCAAGGCATTCGATTGTCAGTTCGTTGCTGCAGAAGAATATACTCTTTCCAACCAAGGAGCTGCGTTCCGTGCTCACTTCAACTATAAAGATGCTTATGCCAATCTTTCACAATACGACATTCTCATCGTTCCAGGTGGTGGATCCGATCAAGTCCTCAAGAACAAAGCTGAACCTCTCGGTCTCATTCGAGCCTTCTCCGATTTGCAGAAGAAGCATCCTGAGAAGGAACGCACACTTCTTTCTATCTGCACCGGTTCTCTCTTCCTTGCTCAACAAGGTATCCTTCATGGTCTCTCCGCTACCACCCACCCAGATTACTTCGCCAGATTCGAAAATATCAATAGTGTTGCTGCACAGAGAGACTTGGCAGAACGTTGTGATGTTGTGGAGGAAAGATACGTGGTGAACAATCTTCGATTTGATATTGATTCACCAGAGGAGAGTCAATATGTTCGTCGTAAGTCTGATGCTAGACGTCCATCAAATGCTCGTAAAGGTTCCAATGCTTGGAAGGAATCCAACAATCGACGTGAGAGTAATGCTCGTAGAGCTGCTTTACGTCTTGGTGGTCTTCGTGTTATCACCACTGGTGCTATCACTTGTGGCCTTGATGCAAGTTTATATCTCGTCAGCGTCATGGTCAATGAAGAGACGGCTGCCGAGATTGCTAAGTTTATGGAGTATGAATGGAAGAAGGGTGTTGTTGTTGATGGAATTGACATCTAAGGCGTTTGGAGTTGGAATGAAAGAATGTTCATGCATTAAAAGCATAGAATACAATGGCTTGTTGAGTCCTAGATAGATAGGTAGCTTCAGATATGGATCGGGAACGGAACGGCGCGGATGCACGGACGGAAATGGTTTATGACATGATATGATATGATATGATATGATGATTCGGTGAATAGCTTAGTTACACAATCTCAACTTTTTTTTGCTTCTTATTATTTTCCGCTCTTTCCATAAGTCAATATTGGGCGTGTTCACTCGTAGTAGGATCTACTGAGTATTTCTTAACACCCATTCTCAGTTTCGTATCCTTTTAAAACTTTGCGGATAAGATATGTTATGCGCAAACAAATACGAAGTAGTTCTTAACAATAGGTATCGAAACCATATGAAGTACATTCCACGGGACCAATGTGTGCCACCCAAATCAGTTAAATAGTTGAAGATTCTCTGGCCTCATGGGAAGTTTCAAAGGAAGGTAAAATCCAAAAATGAGTGTGTGCGTTATATATATTAAGGCTTGGTAGAATTTCAATACTAATCAAACAATTAGAAGTTACAACCTTAGAATCAATTGATATTTGGATTGACTCTGATATATGAATTCGTACCTGTTGACCCTAACAATCCGACTGTGGTTTTCCTTCCGTTCGCGAGTTCATTCCAATGAATTTCCTATTCTGTACTTCATTCCACTCCACATTTTCCTTCCCATTCCAAATAAAAATGAATATTGATATGTTGATATGTTGATATGTTTATAGAAATTGTTCACCTATTCAATATGTCCTCTAATAATTACAAGCTCTTCACATAATCTAAATCATGTCAGCTTCACATGGAACCAATGGTATCAACAGTACCAATGAAGCTAATATGACGAATGGGTCCAAAGTCATCTCACCAGACAACTCAAAGATGGTCAACAAGTCAGAAGAGAAAAAGCCAAATATTTTCCAAAGAATAATCAGGAGATCCAAGAAAACCCAGCAGCCGAAAGTGTCAGGTACAATCGTCGCAACACCTGCTGAGATCAATGAAGCAACAGCAAAGTTATTTGCAAGGCTCGAGGAGAGGTATGTTTTCAAAGAAACACTCTGCGTCACACCTGGGACTAACTAAAATCTTTAGGTTCTCAGATAGTTTCAAGGCCCAAGGGTTCGAAGCAGATAGACCATTCATACCCCGCAGATTCGAAACTCAACGAGCACTTTATCAATGGGCACTTCCGGGTACTACAACTCCCCCATACCCACCTCACTTGAAATGGATACCACTAGATGATCGAGTAGGACTCCTTAAGATCTTCAACCTCAAGCGATTCGTCGACGTCTCAGTTTCTCTTCTCCCCAAAATTCCTGCCGAGATCTCAAATCTTCTATTTGGAGATCCTTACAATGGAACCACGATGGCCATGCTAGAAGAAAGAATGATGGCTCTAAATAAAGAGGAGAAAAACATTGGAACTGAACCAAGCATTGGTTACAGAAAGGATTGGTATAGTGATGCAGTGTTTGCACAACAATATTTCACCGGTCCCAATCCTTCATCAATCGCTCTCGCCGGTCAGACTTGGATTGATAGATTCAAGAAAACTGCTTTTGATCAAAGTAATAAGGAAATGCATAGTCTCCTAGAGACATTCAATCCGAACTCCTTCTACATTCAAGATTGTAGTTTCTTCCGGGAATGGGCCGGGGCCAACCCAGACTCCGTTCTCAAATCCGAAAATGGGAAAAGATTTGGATGTGCTTCTGTAACGTTGTTACATTTAAATGCAGATGGCGATCTTCATCCCGTAGCTATCGTCTTGGATTACAAAGTTAACATGGAAAATTCCGTCACCATCTTCAACAAAAGAATAAACCCAAAGGATCCAAAAGATAATGAACACGATGATTGGCCATGGAGATACGCCAAGATGTGTAGTTTGGTTGCTGACTGGACGCGTCATGAGATGACATTGCATCTCAATGATTGTCATTTTGTGGTTGAAGCGAGCGCTGTAGCTGCTTATAGAAGCTTTCCAAGTGATCATATCGTTTATAAGATTCTAGAGCCTCATTGGTATGTTTTCCATTTTCTTTACTTTTCTTCAGATATTTCTGGATGAAATTTTATGATAGCATTTGATTGACTATGAGAACAGGTTTAAAACTTTTTCTCTTAACGCCGCCGCCCGTCTTACTCTTGTTCCACAAGTTTTGAACAAGATCAACGGGTTTAGCGAACAGCAAACCTACGAGTACCTCCTAAGCTCCTACAAAAACTTCAACTGGACAGGCAACTATGTTCCAACCTCCCTCATCACTCGTGGCTTTCCTCTTTCATCTTTGAACGATCAGAGAGACCGTCGATTCCACAATTATGCATACGGAAAAAACATGTCCATACTATGGCCAATTCTCTTCCAATTTGTTTCTTCCATGCTCACCACCCATTACACTAGTAATAATGACGTCGCAAAAGATACATGTGTATCTACCTGGTGTAATGAGATGCAATCTCCAGCCGGCGGTCAAATGACTACCTTCCCCAGCATCAAGACCCTCGACGAACTCACAAATGCAATAACCATGTGCATCCACATCGCGTCACCCCAACACAACGCAATCAACTATCTCCAAAACTATTACATGTCATTCATACCCAACAAGCCCCCATCTCTCCAACAACCACTCCCAGGAACCCTAAGCGCTCTCCAAAAATACCGAGAAAGCGATCTCATCCATGCCCTCCCAGTCAACGACCCCTCACTCTGGATCCAATCATCACAACTTCCATATCTCTTCAGCTACCGAGTCGCCGAAGATCAAACACTCGAGGCCTACGCAAGAGAACTAAGAGATGCGGCCATCAATCCGCGAGGAAGATTTTCAGGGCCGGGAGATACGGGTAGGAGGACTGAAGGCGTCAAGAGGGCGGCGGAGAAATTGTTGAAGGATCTTAATCTTGCGGCGAGAAAATTCAAGGAGAATAGCGAGGCGATGAGTGAGGGGATCGCGCCGTATTATGTTATGGATCCGGGAGAGTTGGCCGTAAGTATGCTGATATAGTGGGTGCTTTCTACTCAACCATTGCCCCAAGACCTTTTCGCTCGGATTATTTGGGTTTCATTTATTAATTTTAATTTCTGCACTTTTGAATGTAACTGCATTGGATTTCGATTTATACCCAGGCTAGGGGTTTACTTTGGGAACGGAATGAAGGGGTTTGGAATTTATACCTGGGTTTATTAGGATGAATGAAGTTCTGGCTGAGATGGCGAATTAGGTTACTAATTTTTGGTTAGATATTCTCTAGGTTAATAGTTGAATTAAAATTCTATTAATATTTAATTCGATGTACTCCAGGATGACTTTAATACTGCAATTCGAGAGTACAAGCGGATTTATTTCCTGTCAAAATAGTCAGGGGGATAAATCGCTTACAATCTGATCCCCACCAAGTAGTACTTCACCCCCCCATTCTTGGCCCTCATCTCCGGTATATTTAAACACAGTAGTACTTCGTACCAATTGCGCTTTTCTATTCCCCACGTGTTTTGGCGATTCATTCGGGAACAGATCAATAAAAAAGTTACGAATGAAAAATTTCTTCCAGAACAACCCATCGATTGGTAGAGATTTTTGATTAATTACCACTGGTTCGTGTAGTTTTCTGTTGAGCGAATTTACTTAGTACTACTGTAGCAAATGGCTCGCTCAATCGGGTAAGTTACCGGATTGGTATCTCAGGGACATCTTTACATGCATGATCGATCATTGTTGATCCGATGATGCATATATAAGTACCGACGCTCTTCCTATATAGATAAGTTTCGATTGTTCCGTCTGTGAAATCTCAATCGTTTGTTAGTAGAATCTCTCGAGCATCTCTCTCGAGCATCTCTCCTTTTCATCATCCCTCTTCCCAGGGTATAAGACATCAATTGCCGCAGCATGAAAATCACTCATTCAAGCACCCTCGCCAACGCGACCTTGCTACTCACATCGATATCCAGCGTCCAAGCAACTATTTTCCTAGCGCCCGAACAAGATATTCTTCTCCCATCCAGTCAATCTTCTTCCAATCCCTTAACTCGTTTGGGAGGCAATAGTCCCTATTTCACCGGTAAACTTTTCACTCCCTCTCTAATTCCCAAACCGGCATTCTCTTCCAGAAAATCCCATACTAATCCAATCCAGGCCCCAATATCCACCACATCAGCAACCAAGTCCCTGATACATGTACCGTAGACCAAGTCATCTACAACGTCCGCCACGGCAGCCGCTACCCCGACCCCGGAGCATACGCCCAATGGAGCGCCCTGCACAGCGAAATCCAAGCCGCGAATTTCACATCGCAGGGCCCCCTCTCCTTCCTGAAATCCTGGCGCCCCGTCCTCACCAACCCGCACCTGCAAATCGCGCAAGAAAGCCCCACCGGCTTCAAAGAAGCGTATGATCTGGGATACCAGCTGCGAACCCGCTATTCTCATCTCTATGCGTATGGAAGCCCGTTGATCGCGTGGGCGAATCTGTATCCGCGAGTCGTGCAGACGGCGCGGAATTTCGTGAGAGGGTTTTTGGGGCCGGAGGCCGCGGGGTTGGGATTGGTGGTTACGGTTAATTCGACGGGGAGTCGGGGCGCGCTTTTTGATAGCTTGAGTCCGAGTGATTTGTGTCCGGCGTTTGTGGATGGTAATGGAGGGGATGAACGTAAGTGCTCATTTCAACTTCTTCCAACCTGTTGGATTTTTGTTTTTCGGATTCTGACACAGGAAATTAGAGACGACATGGAATTCCATCTACCTCCCTCCCATCAAAGCCCGCCTCTCAACACTCATCACCGGAAACCTAAATTTCTCCCTCACAGACATATCACTGATGCCCTACCTCTGCGGATTCGAATCGCAAATCACGGGGACCCTCTCCCCCTGGTGCGGAATCTTTACCGATGACGAACTCGCCCAATACGAATACGCGCAGGATCTCCGATACTACTACGGCATGGGTCCCGGCACCGATTTGCCAAGTAAAATGATGCTTCCGTATCTGCATTCGCTCGTCGGCATGCTCCAACGGGGTCCTGGGGGAAATGGTACCTTTGGGAATGGAACCACCTATGCATTACCCAGTATCCTCACGGCCTTCATGAACGATGGACAAATCACCGAATTGGGCGCCGCATCGGGGATTTGGGATGATGCGGAATCGTTGGGTGATGGGACGTGCATTCCCGAGGGCTACAAATATATCGCGAGTCACTTTGTGAGTATGAGGGGCACCATCGCGTTTGAACGCTTGAATTGCCCGGTGAGTGATGAATCGACATCAAGCCCCGATTCCTGCACCGATGAAACATCGACCTCAACACCCCAAACCGCACCCTACATCCGTATCCTCCTAAACGACGTCGTCTACCCGCTCCCATCCTGCCATTCCGGCCCCGGTGCAAGCTGTCTTTTAAGTGATTATTCGGCATTGATCGAGGAGAAGATTGATGCGGCGGGAGATCTTCCAACGCGATGTAATGTTACGGGTTCTGTTGCGGGGACGAAAGTTAAGGGAGCGAGTTTTTTTACGGATTTGTCGTCGGAGTGGTTGGGGACTGTTGTTCCGTGAGGCATTGGGGAAGGGATGGGGAGGTTGGGAGATTGGGAAATGGAAGGGGAATGTAACAGTAAGTAAGTAAATATAATATTTATCATTTCTATATAATAATCTAGAAAATACTCACAATTCGATCCTACAAAGCTCGGTTGACGGTGTATTCATCATTTTTGAAAGATATTCCTTCCCGCGCTTATATATTTGTCATCGGGTGAAGTATTGCATTACAATCCCGTAAAACCCACAAGTACCTAGTACTTTCGTTGAAAAGGTGTCAAAAAAAAAAGGGGNGGGGGGAGGGGGTAATCACGATGGTGATTCAATAAATAACATTCTCACAATCTCAATCTATGTACCAAAACTCCGAACTGCACCCCTACCTACCTGCACCATTTTTCTCACATAGGAACACTCAATAGCCAGAACACAGAATTTCCGAAAACGTTCCAACATAAAAAGGAAGGTAAGACTAACTTAAGTCAATTGGTATTGGAGAGAAGTCAAATCATGTTTAAAGATATCGTAATCCTGCGCCCCGACTCCCGAGGTGTCCTCCATAACTCCATGCCTGCCTGCCCCATTTGACTATTTATACACAACCGTGTTTCTTCTGTTGGCTTTCTATTTCCTGGTATCATTGACGACCAAGAAGAGGTTGAATTGATTCTCATCTGTGTCGCTGTTAATAGTCATGATGACTATCGCGAATATTTATCGCTGTTGAGGTCATTAGGACCATCTCAAATATTCATCGGGAACCACCGTCCCCGTTAATCCTATCAAGTATCAATCCTTCTGACGCCCATACCCCCCAAGCCACCAGTAGCAGTCCCAACCACTTTTCTATTGTCCCCGAAATTATGTAACCTTTCCCCTATCAAATAAACCTCATCCTTAATCTTTTGTTTCCATCCTCTCACCATCGCCGCAACTTTCCATAGAGCCCAGACCATTCCTATCATAGCCAGAACCATCGGATATGCGTATCGATTAACATGTATCAACTCTAATTCCGTTCCGTTCCTCCAGAATGTCTTGGTTGCAAGTTGAGCAAGTACATAAGGAAAACCGAGAGCTAATGAAAGTACAAAGGTGGCTGGGAAGATAAAAGATCTCGTAGCCAACCTTGCGTCTGGATCCCAGTAACCATTTCGAGTAATGGCACGTAATGCTTCCGCTGGTCGACTACCCTCATGCCATAAAATGATTCTCGTGGTTAATTTAACATACAAGAGGCCTAATGTCCAACTTTGCACGAAATGAACCACATGTCTTTCTTCTTCCGAGAAGTAGGTATGCATCGGAATAATGAAATAAAATTCCATGACGAAAGCAAAGAGGGTAGGAAGGACAAGGATGAAAGCTGTGTAAGTCCATACAATTCGAGAAACACGAGCGACAACCTTTGCAACGCGGCCAAATACTATGGCTGGCGTATCTCCATTGATGTATAGCGAATTCCGAAGTTTGGCCAAACCGCTTCGAAGGTGTATAAGGGCATAAAGTAAGCTCCCAAGTATGTATATTCCAATGGAGAAAGCATAAACATCGTTCTTACGGACATCAGCTGGAATAAATTTTGCGAAGATGTATCTTCCGAATACCAGAGGGACGATGGTGATGCAAACTCCTGTTGCTGCAGCGAAGAGCCAGATGGAAAGGATGAATATTGAAATTCTTAGGCGGAACCAAGGTGGTACGTAAACCAACTTATAATTCTCCGGGTTGCGGCCATGGATACCATCGAAACTGTCCTTGGCACCATCCAGGCGGTTGTTGTCTCGATCAACCTCAAGGAATGTCTTGGTACCTTTTGGGAGCTTAATTTGATCTGATGCAGGAGCTCTTACATATCGACCATTAGGTATGATTTCTAATGAATCATCCTTCCACAATCGGCGAACTATTTGACCCTCCTCATCCGGTTTTCTTTCATCAAACATGAACCATGTTAGCCTCAACCATCGAGCACATCGACGGAACCACCAGCTATACATCGAATGCAAGCCATCAGAAGGCTTAAAAAATCTGACTGCCAGAGGCATCAAGAAGTTATAAAAGAGAAGATCAACAGGGAACTCTAGCACTGGTTCGTTCGAAGACCAATGTATTGGAAGAACGCCCCTGAAAGCAAATGCAAGTCCCCAAACTACTCCACCCAAGCAAATAACGACTAAACCACCGTAAACCAAGGCGCTAAATAGGATCTTTCGTAATTGTGTCGTCACGTTTCTTTCCAGTACATCACGAACTGGATGGAAAGTTGGATCATCGGGGTCACGAATGAAGTCTAATAATATTAGCAATGGCTTTGTTAACATAGAAGAAATTGGGATTCTTACGTAAAACTCCTTTTCGCATTATCTTCCGACACATGGAAACAAATAAGGCAAAGTGAAACATATAACACGTCCCAACAAACCAATGTACAAACATAGATGTTAGAGGTGACCGAGCAGTGAAGTTGAAACGGGACATAATTGTAACACCTTCGAATAACGGCAATAGAGCTGCGTCGAGTAGAAGTCCACAATACAATGGGAAGACGAGCATCTCAATGCTGATGATGAAAATCACTTTCATAACTCCTCCTGCTTGGTTGAGCATATCAATCACCCCGTTTTCCACGTCTCGTACATTTCCAGGCTCTGTCGAAAATGGGGTACCTCTTCTGACGTAGAGAGCACCTAACACGGCAAGGGTAGTAAAGCCGGCCAAGATAGCCCACATTCGGTCTATTCCATCCCAGACGCTGAGGGCTGGATCCAATGGTGCTAGTCGTGTGGGAACATCTAGACTAATGACCCAAGAATCCGGCCGAGCTAAGAATGTGGGGATTCCAACTATAAAGGATGCAATGGCTTTGAATAGTGTAGTTGTGAAGTTTCCTAGATGTGCGAGAGTTACTTGGTAACTTCCAGAAAACAAAAACATTGATACGTTTCCAATACCTGTGAATATACCCAAGAAGCTAGACTTGATCATCATCAAAGCTTCGTGCGAGGCAGCTGAAAATGTAAATATTTCAGAATCTGCGATATGGATGAGGGTTTCAACGGTTCCATTCAAGACACGTTCGAAGGCAGCTTGAGATAACTTGAGAGGATCAACGCCTAGTGTGGGAATGGAAATGGCAAGTAGACGTGATAGGAATTGAGCGACAGCCATGCAACAGTACGATAAGAGTCCTAGTATAACCAATGCAGAGTCTTGCACAAATGCTGCAGCCCCAAAGATAAATCGAAGAGGAAGCTTAAATGCTGGACCAGGATTGGCCAAGAGGAGGATAGATATCCGGCCGATGTTGTACGGAATCCAGATGACAATTCCTATAGTGATCGCTAGAAGGAACATACTAAATATGGCGTTCTGAACGAGACCAAATAATGGCCCTCGCATACCAACAAGTTCCATGATACCATCAAAATCTTCGCCCTCTTCAATATCTCCTTCAGGTTCTAACCCTGCGGCAATGGCAGCCTCGCGGACTTCGAGATCTTCTTCATTTTCAGCTTCTCTGTGATCAAAGCCTTCGCGACGAACTTGTACCACTGGAACAAATGGGGCTTCAGCAGCAAGGTCTTCAATTACATGCTCATCATTCGCACCGATATCGTCTTCTCGTGCAGTACCGGTAGGTCCACCCCACAACCAGTTCGCGACGTTTCCAACAATACCTTCAGGTTCTGCTAGTGGTTGAGGTGGGATAAGGGGTTCCCGCTCGGGTGGTAAGATGCCGTCTGGAGCAAATGGGTTTCCCTCCATCCCATTCAAATTGTCTTCATCTTCATCATCTGAGATGGGATTGTTTTCAAAGACTTCTTCCCAGTTCGCAGCCGTTCGAGTTACACCATCTTCGCCAACTATCTCAAGTGGACCATCGTAATCTGGGTCGTAATCTGAGTCGTGGTTTTGAACGCCTCCAGTGTTTGAAAATGATTGCGTATTACTAGGGCCAGCACTCGAATCGGAGGTAACTCCGTGATGCAAATCCAATTCTTCTGCCGCCTTTCGGGCCATTGAAACCATATCCCCATCATTGGGCTTTTTATTCTCCTGAAGCCAATTGGCGTTTGGATCGCTGAAGTCTTCATCGGGAAGTTCAGAGAAAGCCCAATTGTTACGACCTAATGGTGATTTGTCTCTGCAGTGAGGTGCATCTGAAATCGCTCTCGGCCGATTTTGAGATAGTGGAAGTGGATATGGCTCTCGATTAGGCAATGCAGGGGTTCGTCCACCAGAAATCATTGGGTATTTCGTTTCGATTTCATCTGGAACATCTGTGTCGTTAGTCTTATCCCTCCGCCAATGCTCCGACGTCATGTGCAATTCATCCTTATCGTCTTGCGTTGCCGAAATCCGTTTCGAGCTCTGGCTAGATTCTCCATTCGACGTTGAAGCGTTTCTATTGCCTACCCGAAGACCTTTTGGCACTTTCTCCCAACTATCCGGGCTGGCACTGCGTTTGTCTGTCTGATCTGTCTTTCTTAAACCATCTACATTGCTCATGTCGGCGGTTTGGAGCGAACCTGGTTGAAAGTTAACCCTACTGCTGCCGGCTAATCCGTCTGAACCAATATTGTTATCGAGTGGAGGGTTGTCATTTTGTATGCGTAAGTTCATGGCATCAACCCAATATTGCATCCGATCTCCTAGCCCTTCCCGATCGATTATGTCTAACACTTCTCTAGGATCTCCCCCGGCTTGTCGCCATATGGTTGAGAATTGATCAGTAAGCTGAACTTCGGGGTCAGAAGGATCCCGCTGCTGATCGGGGTTCCAAGGGACGATTCCTTGTTCGTCATCCGCCGCTGGAATGGGTTCCAGATTAAAGTCAGGTAAAGGTATTTGGACATTCGCATTGCGCATCTCCGCCGGTACTTCGATATTCTGATTCCGAGCTCTTCGAACACGATCGATCGCCCTGTCACGAGCTTGATCCAATCGCTCTCTTTGAACTCGAATTCGTTCCTCCATCTGTTCTTGCAGGTCATGGATGTTGATTTGTAAATCTTCCTGGGGTAAATCTTCCTCAGGAGGCGCAGGACCGGCCGCCATATTCGCATTAAACGCTGCCCCCATGTTGATTACAGGTTGTTGTTGAACTACCCATTCTCGTATCAAAAATACAAGAATGAAAGTAACGACGATCGCGATGGTTATGATATAACCCTCGGTGATATCGATAATGGCTTGATTGAGCCATGGGAGCCTAGTCATATTTCCCAAGAAAGAGACATTACTCAGGAGCGAATGACCCTGACTTCCAGATAGAGGTGTAGGCGAGAGGATTCTTGTGTAGTTCGTCGAGGGGTCTGAATTTACCACACCTGTCAGTCCCAAGCCATAGTAAAGGGATTTGAAGAAACCAGCTGTTAAAGGGTCTGAAGCACTGATATTGAGTGTTTGCGACATGGGCATTATGATACCCATAAGCTTTTCCATGACCCCTCCAATTCCAGCTGGTGAAGTTTGGCTAGCATTGAGTGGCGTAACGGGAGTGGTTCCATCCCAAGCAGAATTCACAACTTCCCGGGCAATTTCCAAAGCCTGTAAAGCGGTTTCATTTTGTCTAAAATTGACTGTAGAGCTCCTGGCCGGTGTACCTCCATCGCTAAACCAAAATAAGAATCGCCATACTTGTCGAATAAAAAATGGGAGGGCTACAAGCCAAACGAAAATCACCAGGAGACACCTCAAGTATGTAGCCATATTCTTGACGATATGAATAGCAAAGTGTCGCAAGAAAACGCGGTTAGGTAATGACTGTGGCATATTGGGCGAGTATAGCTTGGTGAATCGGAAAGGCGTTTTGCAAAGTTCACAGTGTTTCTTCTGCGAATGCGATAACCATTCCATCAGGCAATCTTGATGAACAAACTTGATACTTCCATTACATTTGCAAGGATAAAATAGAGGTTCCTTCTCCGTTGCCTCCCCTCTACATATCCTGCAAGTATCTGGATCGCCATTATCATCCTCCCCATTTATAGTATTGGTCGCATATCGAGGATCATTCATGACGTCGGGCGCGGGGCCATTATCTGGTGTGGAGAGAGGACCCGATGTAGACATCTTGAGAGAGGATCGTGGGGAAGGTCAAAAGGAAGGAGAGGAGGAAGGAGAGGTTTGAGAGGTTTATCGTGGAGCTGAATATGATCCGAAGTTGGAAGGGAGAGAAATGTTGATTCATACAATGCAAACAATGCCCTTCAATTTAAGGGAAGTTTCAAGTAACATAGAATGAGGGTAAAGTGATGATTTATCGGAGTTAATGCATCATCATATCGTTGAAGAAGTGAGGTAGTAGTGAACTGAGATCTGAAGAGTAAGAGAATTAATAAGTCAGGTGGTATTTTGTATTACAGAAGTTTCTATCATGATGTGAAGAAGAGGATTCGATTTGATATGATATGAAATATCTGGTCGAATTAGTCCAAGTCCAAGTAGTCAAGTAATAGTAGGTAGGATTACTAAATAGAAAGTAATATGTAGATAATTGGATGGCTCGAGTCAAAGGATCAAATTGAAAATTCCAAGTGGCTTTCTTTGCTTTGTGTTTGTATTCTTTGTTGCGAAAGGTTGATGAGATGGGATGGGGCAAAAGGCGTAGAAACACTGACCACCACATCAATATTTCAAATTTTTCAATAATTCATAACTATTGTACAAAATCTTAAAATTAAGATATTTTTATTCCATAAAATAAATAGAGGTTGCATTTAAATAATTATTATATAAGAAAATCCTATTAACTATTAAATTGAATTGATATCTAATTAAACACTCAGCTAATATTGAGGCCCAAATTTACATTTTGATTATCGGAAAAACATTTGACCGAAGTAAAGTAATACCTCAAGAGCCCTCATCTTGCCTCCTGAGTGCGTTTGAATAATAATGAACTAATGAACTGATATTGAGAACCTCCCTGAAGCAGGTATCTACCTACTTTCAAATATACAAGACATCTTAAATCCGAAATCCGGAACAATTTGTCATCTATACCCGGCTATGAGATGAAAACTCCCGACTCAAGTTGGCCACATAATCGCTTCTTAGGAGTAAAGGAGAAGAAGGTACGTAACAGTCCATCCATCCATCCATCCATCCATCCATCGAGCGCAGCGAGGACGGGGGTTTGGGGGCTTGCCCCCATAAGAGAAGATATATGAAGAATCATACTAGCAATAATATATAAAAGAATTTACTATACATGCTGCCGTTATTTTAAATCATCCTTAATTTCGTAGATGAAACTAACATGATACTTAGCTACCTAGTACTAACCTCCTCCCTTATATCACTCATGATCTCATCTAATTCTCGTGAATCATCGATCATCGCACCCTGCCAGATATCAATACTCCGTTACTGTTACATAGAGAGAGAGGCACAAGGCAATAAGTCTTCTCTTACTCTTAGTAGTAGATAATAATCAGTAATCACTTGTATGAGGTATGAGGACAGAACGAGTGAACAATAATGTTAACAGTGTTTCATTATTCGCTAATTCATGTTTCCGGGGACTAGACTTCGGGTACGGCCTAGACTCAAAAGCTTCACTGAAGTCAAGACTAACTATCTTTGGGTTATGGATAGAAAGAAAATATGAAAATTTATATGTATTAAATATATATAAAATATGTATAAAAAATATAAAAAATATAAAAAATATAAAAAATATATATAAATTATAAAATATATTTCATTATTCATTGACAAAAGAATGTTTTCTTACCTACTTCGTTCCTACTTATTACTTATTACTCATCATCACCTTTATCCGTTGTCGTCATACCGTACCTACTTGTTATATTCTTAGCGCAGATCAGACCTTGGAAATTCCATCATCTATACCCTACGGTACTTCGTACTATGCGGTGAAGGTGAAAGGTAACTTTTTATAACTTTTTTTATCCTTCAACCTCTTATCCTCTCTGATTTAAACTCTCGGCAAGGCTCTCCCACTTTATTTTAATAACATTTGAACATTTGAACATTTAAACATTTAAACATTTAAACATTTAAACATTTGAACATTCAAACATTTTACCACTCCCAATAAAAATCTCTTCACCAATTGTAAATCCATTCTTACATTGGTATCAACGAAGAAATTTCATCAAATTCTACATGCTGTAGAAATATGGCGGCAGGTAGTAATGGAAAGGGAAAGGGAAATGGAAAGGGTAGTAGTAATGGAAAGGTGGTGGAGTCGAAATCAAATGGAATGAATGGAAATGGCCACATTGTGCCTTCTACATTGCCATCATCGAAGAAACAAATGAGAACGAAGAAAAGTTCGGGCTTCTTTAGTTTGGCTACTTTTACGCGGTATGATTTGTTTTCATCTTGCTCGTTCTATCCATCTACCGTGTGCAAATTACTAATGAAGCTCCAGACTCTTAACATGGTACTCGATAATCACAATATTACTGCGATGTCCTCCGACCTTCGATCTCGTCACAGATTCCTCTCCTCGTATCTGTAAACCATACTTTCAACTGCGATCAATAGTTGTACCTCATCTCGAACCATATTATAATTCATACGCCGCATCATATGTGAATGCCGCAAAGCCTTACTATCAATCCCTCGACCAGAAAGTAATTACACCTGTGACTGCTTTGGGCATGAAATATGGTGCTCCAAGAGTGGCACAAGTACAAGAATATGGTCAAGCACAATGGGAGAAAACTTTACAACCCCAGGTATTGAAATATCAGGCTTTGGCGAAGGATAAATACGATCAAACTTTGGCTCCTCATTGGAACAAGGTTACTACGGCCAGTGGTCCATATCTCGATTTGGCTAAGACGAATGCCTTGGAAACATATCATGGACACATCGTTCCAACTTTCAATGTTGTGCAGCCATATGCTATTCAGGGTTATGGTTACGTTAATGATTTTGTCGTGGGCACTGGAATCCCTTACACAAAGTGGGCTTTAACCTCAACGGGGGTATTTCTGGATAGAAAAGTTTGGCCTAAATTGAGAATTTTGTACGGCGAGAACGTGGAACCACAATTGGTACGAATTGGAGAGAGATTAGGTAGATATAGAGATGGAAAGAAATTACAGGCTGTAATAGACAGCCTTGATTCGTGAGTTCATCAAATGTACATAATACAATACACATAAACTTACGCAAATTTAGTTCCTCTTCTGCTTCATATGCCTCTTCCACATTCTCATCAATATCTTCTTCCATTTCATCCGCGCATGCTACAAGTGCATCTGCAACCTCGATTCCCTCTTCAAGTTCTACTTCCCCTGCCGGAACGCCGGAAAGTACTCCATTGAGTGAGGACCAAATTAGAGAAAATGCTCGACTGGTTATTGCCAAAGATCTCAAAACCTGGCAGGAAAAGTTCTCCAAGGCTGCAGATGAGGGTTCCGATGAAATTGATGAGAGAGTGACCGAGATCACCGAGAGAATGATTCAAAATCAAGCCAACAAAGTTGGTTCTGCACTTATTGTCGAATTGGAGGAGGCTGTCAAGTCAAACCTCGAGTCGCTCAAGTCCAACATAATTTCGATTGTCAAGTCTGAGAAGAACTCTGAGGAATCCGAGGACGCTCTCAACACTGCTATTCGAAAAGCTGGAGTCGGAATCAAGGAAAAGGCACAAGCTGTACGAACTTGGCGACAGAGCTTTGATGCGGAGACAAACTCTCTTATAGGCAAATCTCTCAAAGATACATTTGATATCATCGATCACATAAGGGATTTGGGATTGCAAGAGATTGGAATGCGATGGGCCTGGACTGATGGAATCACTCATAAGGATTGGACTAAATACCATGCGTTGAAGAAGAAATTCGAAGAGTGGCGACTCGATGTTGAAAAGGTCGTTACGGAACATCCGGATCTTGCTAAAGCTCGAGCCGCCTCCGAAGACGTGGAGAGTAAAGCAATGGCAATTGCCGAGAATGCTGCCATCGAACTGTCTCGTATCAAGGAAACCGGAAAATGGAAGATTTCAACTGGCGATTCCAGTGAAGATTTCAGCACTAAATACATGCCACCTGCTGTAGCAGTCGCTGGTCAAAAGGTCATAGGGGAAATCAATGAAGCTAGCGAAGCTATTGTCGGCACGACACAAGGGACGCTAGAGTCTGTCTCATCGGTAGCTAGTGAGGCTGCTGCATCTATCTCAGCGAGTGTGATCGGTACCCCTCAGGGAAGTATAGAGAGCATTGCATCTGTGGCTAAGGATTCAGCAAGTAGTATTGTTGATCAAGCATCAAGCTCCATAATTGGTACCTCACAAGGCAGTATCGAAAGTGTCAGCTCGATTATTGGTGAAAAGGCTGCAAGTGTTGCAGCAAAAGCATCGTCTTCTGTCATTGGCGAGAATCCTGGAGTGGTTAGCCAAGCCTCAAGCAGTCTTCAATCCGCAGGTTCCGCTATTTCCAACTCTGCTTCCAGTCTTTCCGATGCAGCGAGTTCATCAATCTCATCCCTCAGCAGTGTAATCTCCGAAGACGCTTCAATTGTATCGAAATCTCTTGGATCCGCATCATCATCTATTGCGAGTTCATTGTCGAAGAGTGCAACCGATGCTACTAGCTCATTGAGCTCATCTGCTTCAGCTGCTTCAAGTACCGCGTCGAAGAAAGTTTGGGGTGGGGCCATGGCTGCTCACGTTGAAGCAAAACAAATCATTTTTGATGATATCATCGAAGAGTCTGATGAGGAAACTTACAGCGAAAAGATTCAAAGCATGGCAAGTGTGGCTGGTGATAAATTCAGCGACGTAACAAGAGCAGTTAGTGAAGCGTTATTGAAGCCTACTAGTACACAAGGCTCCATAGGAAGTGCTACTAAGCTTGCTGCTGAACAATACTCAAGTGCTTTAGCTGCCGCAAGCTCAGTCTTATACGGAACAGAACAAGGGACTGGTGAAAGCATTGCTAGCGTTGCTACAAATCGATATGCGGACGCTGTTGCTGCGTAAGTTGAAGAATCATTGGTTATTTAAAAATCTACTAACAATGAACTAGTGCAAGCTCTGTCATCTATGGCACACCTGCACCCATCCTTGATTCTGCTGCAAGCTCGGCTAGAGTAGTATATAGCGATGCACTATCAAGAGCATCTGAGCATTATTCACAAGCACAGTCCATTGTCTCAGCTCAAGTTTCTGGAACTCCAAAGCCAGTTCACCAGGAAATGTTCAACTCAGTCGAATCTGCTTACTCGGATGCCATTAATGCTGCTAGTTCTAGACTTCAACTTGCGCTTTCTGGTGCATCAACCGCAGTATATGGAGTTCCTACGGGTGCTATTGCATCTATACGGTCAGTAGCTGCATCGAGACTCTCCGAAGGCCTCAAAGCTGCATCTTCTCAATATGATGCAGCGAAGAGTCACATTGGCCCAGCGCCTACGCCAGCAGCTCAACAATTACTTTCCCAAGCTCAGAATCAATACTACGCGGGTATTGGTCTAGCTCATGTTCGATACTCGGAGTTCCTCGACGCGGCATCTTCAGCTGTTATGCCGACAAAAACGCCATTCCACCAAAGTGTTTATGACAGAGCCAGTGCCAGTATCGTAGGCACTTCTACTCCAGGATACGAGGCCGCCTTATCACAAGCATCTGAACAGTACTCTAGTGCTGTGGCCAAAGCTCAAGCTGGGTTTGATAAAGTCGTTGCCCAAGTAGCCAATGTTGCTAGTGATGCTATTCCCGTAGCGAAATTTACTGATCTTGCATCCTCACGTTATATCGAAGCTTCATCCAAAGCTTCTGCGTCCTACGCTAGTATTTCCTCGGAGATAGCTGCCAAGATGAACGGAGTCACTTCTAGTGCATCCTCTGCCGTATATGGCACAGAGACACCACTTCCTGAATCTATTGCTTCGGTTGCAAGCGAAAACTGGGAAGCTCTTATCACCAAAGCTAGTCATCAAATATATGGATCCCCTACTCCATATTTTGTCACAGGTAATTTCCTTTCGAATGTACAAGAATATGCTGCACAGGCTACAGAAGGGGCCGTTTCTCAATACTCTGCGGTCCAATCACTCATTAGTGAGTTGGTTGCTGGAAAGGAGCCGGATTTCACCGAGAGCGTTTATAGTAGATTGAGCTCAGCATATTATACTGGGGCAGGCGATGCAGTTTCTTCAGCTTCCTCTTACGCAAGTGAGGTTTATGCATCAGCTAGCTCAGTCGCCAATTCAATTTTCACACCTCCACCTGCAATCGAGGAAATTCTTGATGCCGCTTCTCTTCATCTCAATGAGGCCGTTGAAGCTGCTAGCGCCCAGTTCTATGGTACCGAAAAGGGTGCTTATGAAAAAGCTACCGAAGCAGCTGCCTCAGCTTATGCATCTGCTTCTAGCGTTGCGAGCGAGGGGATCTATGGGACTCAGCCAGGATATACCGATCAAGCCCAACTTTCAATCTCCAACGCCGCCGCTTCCGCTCAAAAGGCAATATCGGAGGCTATCTACGGAACACCTACCGGTACTTACGAATCAGCAACCAAGGTTATCGCAGAGAATTACCAATCTGCTACTTCCGCCGCTGCAGAATCTTATTCGGCTGCACAGGCCAAAGTTTCAGAAGCTATCTATGGTCATGAACAGGGAGCTGTGGAGAGTGCACAATCAAGACTCAATGCAGCGGTTGAGTCGGCTCGAGCTAAATTAACTGAATTTGCATCAAATTTCGGAGAGGGCGGAAATGAAGCCCTTAGTAAAGCTAGTGAAGGAGTTGAACAAATGGCGAGTAGTGTAGGGAGTATTGTTGGGGAAGCAACTGAAGCAGTTGTTGGGAAAAAAGATGAATTGTGATAAACTTTATTGCGGTTAGAAGGCGTCTGATGATGGAGATGGAGATGGAGATGTTCTAATGAATAATGAAATTTGTTTGGTGGGTCGGTGGGTGGGTTGGGGAGGCGGCTTTGTACCAAAAATGTGGGTGGGAAGTGGGATGGTAGGATGGTGGGATGGCTA
Source organism: Myriosclerotinia curreyana (assembly GCA_002162495.1). NCBI lineage: Eukaryota > Fungi > Ascomycota > Leotiomycetes > Helotiales > Sclerotiniaceae > Myriosclerotinia > Myriosclerotinia curreyana. The sequence continues at coordinate 28,860 of NGKJ01000032.1, read as the reverse complement.
TTATTTTGGTATGATGGGTGGAGGGACATGTACCGGTACTAAATTTCCTTGGGTTTTGCTGTGATATGTTTACTAGCGGATCAGTTTTTTTTTGGTTGGGAGATACGATATGATATGACATAAATGATATACGCTATAATACATTTCATTGTGCTTTGTGTGGTGGCTTTCACATTGTGGTACCGTGAATTTCTCATTCATTGGATAGCTTTTAATTGCTATCAAATTCGGTCGACTTTCTCTCACCGTTTGACTCGATGAAATTTGAAAGTCTTCATCTTCAAAGTTGCAAACTTGATTCAAATCTAAAGGTCTTACACTTCGTCAATATCACTCTCACCTCGATCGTCTATATAGACGCATGTTAATTCAAATCATCTAGTGATGATTTCGAGCTGAAATGGAATAACTTGTCTAATAATTTCAAACAAATGTATTCTATACTAAAGGCGCTCTCATCCAAGTACCAACAGAAACTGCTGAAAATAATCTAAAGGGAAATTTCTTAACATTTTCAATCTGATTCATTAACATTTACTTCCTAGATATCCCCCATGAGTCTACAGACCACTAGCAGCAAGTATCGCCGGTTGCTCCAAGATGAACGCCGGCCCAGCAACAACAGATTCCTCGGTCGGCGCACCCACCTCATCAGCAATAACCGCCAAGATAATCCCCTTCAATTCAATATTGTTCGGAAAAACCGTACTATTCGTCCGAACCTCAAACGGCACCGAAACAATCTCCACCCCATGAAAGAAAACAACATAATAATCCCTCCCCTCCTCCCACCTCGGCACCTCCAGCCCCCCACTCCCCTTTGCAAAAACAAACGTCACATTTCCCCCCGCAGTCACTTTCCCCACCACAGATAACTGCGGTAATTGTTGACTCGGTGACGGATACCCCGGATTCATTCCCGGACATGTTCCCCCTATGATAAAGCGATTCGTACTATCCAAAATCTGATTCGCATATGGGAAACTCGTATCGATCGCTCCCCCAAATGGATCAACTCCCCACACGCTACTTAATCCCCACATCATATGTCTAGTCTCTGTCTCTCCAATCCCCATTAAAGCCCCCTTGGTCACATTCATCCGCGCCTGCTGCACCAAGCCCGTCGCAAATACCATGCTGGAAATCTCAATCAGAACTTGCAATTCGAGGAATTCTAATGCCGTGGTCCAGAGGAAATCATACTCGCACGCCCCGGGTTTGATCGAGGTCGGGGAAATGGCGGATTGGAAGATTTTGAGGTGTCCGGCTTCGTTGTCGCGGATCTCTTGGATGCGGGTGTAGGTGGAGGCGGGGAGGCCGAGCGCGCTGAAGGAATGCTGGGTGAGGTTTGTGACGGCTTGTTGGTAGAAGGTGAAGATGGCCCATTCGGCGGCGAGGAGGTTTTGGAAGAGGATGTCGT
>NGKJ01000032.1:15138-27273 GCA_002162495.1 Myriosclerotinia curreyana | reverse complement strand
GGGGGAGGAGGGGGAGGAGGGTGTACATTTTGATGTAATGTTGTATTTATATGGTTAGGTAAATAAGAGATGCATGCAATTGTGATAGCAATTAATATTGATATTGAATTCTACATAAACAAATGCCTCTTATATACACAATCATTCAAGCAACTATTTGTAGGAGCACACATATATTCACCAACGAGCTGCTAACTCTATACCGACTGATTAACATAAATCTTACTATAATACTATATTCGCTGACGGAATACCTGTCTCGCTTATCGTGCTTGTACTTTCTACTCGTAGACAAGACTACTTAACGAACCTGGATACTCTCAAGGTACGCTTGTAGTGCTCTCGTAATCCCTTATAGTACTTTCGTAGTGCCTTTATAGTGCTCTTATAGTGCTCTTATAGTGCTCTTATAGTGCTCTTATAGCACTCTCATAATACTCTCGTAATACCCTACTCACTCCTGTAAGCTCCAAACCATCAAACATAACCGGAGGGTTTTTCCCCAATCTCGGAATTTCTACCGTGGTATACATGTTTTGTATATTAGTATTATTTACACAAAGCCACTTGATAAAGCCAAGCCACATACTTCGTACATGCACATGCATTGACACATACATCTACACCCGCATTACATACTCATTCGGGTAATGGAGAAGTTGTTAGCAGCTCGTAGGCTCGTAGGCTCGTAGTCTTGTAATTATGATGCCAAGATTGAAAAATAGAGAGGTGAGTAAATAGGTGGTTATAGTGCTAGGATAAATAGTACTTAGTACTTAGTAGGAAGTGGAATATGTGAATTGGAACGAATGATAGGATGTATTCTATTCTACTAGAACAGGGAATCGACGACGCATTATAAAGGATCGGAATTTTGGGTTTTGTTAGGAGAGTGACTTGGAGAGTAAATGTGATATATACATTAACAGTATACCATTGCCGTATCGCATGGTCCGCGTAGCTTAGCTATAATTAGATCAAATCGATTATGAAGTTACTAAAACTACATTAAAAGCGAAAAAAAAGTTTGGGAGGGAGGAGAAGCTATTTCCGCGGCACCATCTAACCACTCTTCAATCTTCAGTGTTGATGTTTCCAAAATCAAATCCCAAAACACTATAGTTTCTCCTTGATATGTTCAACCCTCGAAACATCGCTATCGTCGGAATTGTGCATCGTCAATTTTGGATCTCGCCAACTACTCCGCAAACCCATATCAGCAAATGCAACATAGATGATCAATCTATCCAATCCATTGGTTTGTTGAAAGTAAGATAGATAGGTAGACTTACACAGGTCTCCCAGCATAATCAAAAGTTAACCCGTCAATACCACTTGGAGTTTCCCTTCGACCTAATGGGACACCATTTCCCTTTTCATCCCCACTCCCTCCTCCTCTTCCACTGCTCCTCCTCCTCCTAATCTGTGGCTGTTGCGAATCCGTCCTAATCAAAATAACTTTCCTCGGTCCCAGAACTTCCCAATTGCCGGAATTGGGAGGAGGTGATACCATTTCGGCCTGGAGACGGACAAGACAATTACCCATTGTGAGTAAGTAATTCACAGATGAGCGATTTGATTTTGATGATTGTGTTTGACAAAGACATCAATTTGATGGATGGCTGCGTTTGTGTGCGTTGTAGTTATCCTCTGAATGATTCAAGATGTTGAGGACGTTTTGGTTCGTTTTTTTTGTACACGAAGACTCGTAGATATGTAAAGTAGAGATGGACAAGTTTCAAACACAATATTCACCACGAGGTATAGAGAGCGTGAACTATTACTAACTATATTCTAGGTGCGACATGCTGTCCACTTTCATATGAAGATCTTACGACTTCAAGGGTTACTGTACATACCCAGCCAGTATCTAGAAAGTTAGATGCGGAGGAAAGGAATTATGAAAAACCAATAGCGATTGCGAAATTTAGTAGTAGTTCATTTTAGACTTTCAATCTGCGCCGGTTAGTGTTGTAAGATAGTAAAATAAGTTAAATCTGGGGATTTTACGAAGTAGTAAACCCGGATTCCGGAATCTAGATAGAAGGCATATAAGGCTTTGGAACTGCGGACAACATGCGGTATCCGTTTCACTCGTCAACCATATTCTGTAGGAATTTTCGGGAGCAGTGAAAATCCACGCCACGTTTCAATTCATAGAACAAAAGGAACAATGAAAGAAACAATTAAACAATTTCTATATATAAGTAATCAAGTGAGATTTAGGATTCCGTTGCCCCAGAGATATAGGGTATGGGGGCCTGTATCGGGTCACCGGCCATTCGCTAAGCTTAAATTTAAATCCTACCCCTTCATCTACAAGACAAGCAATGTTAGAGAAGAATTTCGTGGTGAGCATTTCGTCATGAAGGATTTTGTTTCTGCGCCTTAACATCATACAAATTTCGGCTTGATCGTGCGAGAGAATCCTATTGTAACGTCGTCGTATAACTTGTTCAGCCATGTTCTCAGCTGTGAGGGTATACTTAAAATGGAGATGTTTCCCGTCACTAGCAAGAGTTATGGACGATGTTCACGACAATTCAACATATTTCCATTGCCAACCTAAGTGAAAACCTTCTTCAACCATAAATATTCGATCCACGTTATTGCCATACATCGCAATGTCAAACCTACTCCTCCTCCAAGTACCCCATCCCCCCGGCCCAAAACACAACCGCAGCTCCTCAGTTTACAGTCGCAACTCCTGCGATTCCACCTTCTCAGTCTATGTAACGGGCAGCACACTCATTACTGAAACTCCCACCATCCTTCAAGCTCGAGAAGCGCGTTTAAGTTGCGTAGGTCCGTGTGATGGGACTGTATTTTATATTTACGATAAACCATTACCTCCATTACCCCAAGAAGCTTTGGTGCGGAAACAAAAACCTTTGCCTCCGTTGTAAGTAAATTTTACATAGTAACTCATATTCTATATGTAACATGCTAATTCAACGGCATCTAGACCCCTCAATATTTCTCGTCGCAGATCCCGTCAGAACATTAGAAGTTTAATGGAGGGAGGGAAAAACGACACGATTCATTGTGATGAGAAGGAGGTTTATATATTTAATCCGTTTAGTGATGAGAAGGTGGTAATAGGTGAAAGTTGGAATGGTAAGGGAAAGGTGGTGTGAAATATTCATTAGTCGATAAAAAATGAGGGTCAATGTCAGGAAAGTCGATGCATGTAATTTGGAGGGCGGAGAGATACAGTTTTCTTGAAGATCTAGGGATGGGTTGGAGGCTTGAATTTCAAGGGGTTTTGCAACATTATATAACCTTTCAGTGTTGGGTGTGTGGAGGAGGGAAGGCGATGCTTTGAGGCTAACTGCCTTTTGGTTGGGAAATATTTGAACACATGGTCAGTCACTATGTTATTCATTTCTTACTTCATGTCTCAACAATCGCATTCTTTTAATTAGCATCTGAAATTCTTTTCGTTCTTGTAAGTGGTGTCATCAATCATCCAGACTGTAGTTCAGCCATGAGACTTTTGAGTGCTGAGATAATTTCGAATGTTAAAATCATCTGGAGATGGAAACTATCTTAGCCCAACAAAAGTATTGAAATAATCAAAGCGTTTTCAGAGATTCTCAACTGAAAGATGTCAAACCGAACTGCAGTCCGGACTATTATATACACTGCATATACCCACCTCGATCCATTACCATTCATCTTCCTACTCTTCAAACGTCAGGAAAATTTCCATCCAAGAAACTCATCATCTTGCATTTCCCACTCCATCTACTCTACCACTCCCATCAGCACCCCTCATAGCCTTCCTAGTAGAATTCGAACCAGAACCAGACCCCTTTATACTCTTCAGACCCTTCACAGAATTAAGATAATGCACCTCTCCCTTCATACTCTTAAGGCTGACACTCACCCCGAGTTTCGGTGTCTTGGGTAGACCACTAACAGTTGACGCTCTGGTCGCTGATGGGGAATCAATATCAATGTCTTTCAATAAACTCTCTCGTATAAGAGTTTGAGCTGGTGTAGGTGTTTGCAAGCGTTCTTTTTGCTGTTGCTGCGATATGTACCATTCGGCTGTATTGCGAACGGGTTGCGAGGGGGTGGGAAATACCATCCTGAACCCTTGGGGTTGGAGTGGGGATTCCTCGGCCGCCATCGTACTGCGCTTGTCATCTGTCCATATACTTTCCTGTTCTATTTTCGCGGTCATTTGTATCCGGTCTTGTATCTCATCCGTTGTCTCCAAATCTGTGCCTTGATCATTACGAGGAGTTTTGTTTTGTTTTCTGCTTGCTGTGCTTGGTTCAATGGGAGACGGGCCGAGAATCGGTATCGTAGGACTCCTCAACGGAAACATACTAAGCGGTGATTTTAGCTGTCCACCCAAAGGCCTCTTTTCATCATCAACCCCAGATGTCGGTAAATTGATGAGACCGGGGGTGAAAGGTGATACCCCATTTTTGGCCTCAAACTGTAACCAAGATTTGAGAGTTGGTGCTTTGGGAGGATTTTTCGGATTCCATGCTAAATATGTCTCTTTCGTTGGTTCATTTTCATCAACGACTTGTCGTCCCTCGCGCATTGCTTTGGTATATGAATCGTACGAACTTAGTGATGAAGTTGTGGAAGTTGATTTTTGGCGTTGTGGAACAAATGTATCTTTCTGTGGGTATTCTGCTTCATCCTCCCGTATTCTTGGAACGGGCGCCTTCTCATCGATAGGGTATTCAACTTGTTTCTCATTTCTTTTTGTTTTTTGTTGTTCGGATTTCTTCTTTCTATACCTGATGATACACCAAAAAACAAGCATGGTCAGCAAAGTGGAAGCAATAATGCTCCCTACTATCGCTAGAGCAGCTTGTGTCGCTGTAATAGCGGCATTTTGTGATTGTCGAGCCTGTTCATTCGCTGTCTAAAATTTCTAGGTCAGAGGACATGGGCGAACGGGGGAAGATGTGAGGGGACAAACATACAGTTGCTGAGGCTCCCGCTTTTGAAACCTCTTGCTGTTAAACTTCAACATCAGTAACTTAATTTCGCTCTACACAAAAATCCTTTACAAACCAACTTCTCAAATTTTATCATACATACCTGCAATAAACTCGCAGTAAACTGCGCACTCTGCATCGCCCCATTTGCCCTCGCCACAGCCTCGCTCGCCGAAGCTTGAATACTTGCAATAGCCGAACTAGCACTACTCACTACACTCGAAGAACTTCTCGAAGCAGCAGCGATCAATTGACTTGCACTGTTGTTTGCTTGCTGTATGGAATTTGAAGCCGATTGTGATGCTTCTCGGGCTGCTTGAGATGCGGATTGATTTGCTTGCTGAATGGATTGAGAGGCTTGTTGAAATGCTTGTTGGGAGGCCCGTGATGCGCTTTGTGATGCTTCGGAACAGTCTTGTGAGGCGGCCTGGCGGTGGAAAAGTGGTGGTGGTGTGACGATGGCGTTGTGGATGGTTTTTGAGATGGTTTCTGTTGCTCGAGAAAGGGACGATGAATACATATCTGTGAAAGGATATTATATTGCTCGCCACCGGGGCAAGCAATTTGATAAGATAATTTATATTGATTGACAGAATTTTGATCGCTGAGTGATCATGGCGGGTGCATGATGAGATGAATATGGATTCTCCTCCAAGCTTTCAACTTTCAAGACATGAAATGTCAAGGAACATCGACTGGATGTAGTAAAATTAAGAATTTATGATATGATGGACCTTCCGCATCCCCATACTAGAGATCAATACTAACGAGATCTTCCTTAATACATATGTGCTATGAAGCTAACATAGCATTGTCGCATCTGTAATCTGAAGCAACCAGCATCAGACGATCACTTCATCCCAATAAAGGTATACCGATTTCAGAAATTTTAGATGGAGAACTTTCTCCGAAAACAATATAAAGCATAGCAAAGCTTCTTTCGTTACAGGTTTCATCCGAAACTGCGAATTTATGCGATGGATCTCGAGGTAATGTGGGGAACAATCCATTTTGATACCGTGACTTCTAGGTATTTAGGAATTGTAATTCAACATGAGGACTAGGAATATGAGTAATTTTGACAACTTGATCAGTGTTGTAGTTGTTGCTTGTCAGACTCTCTGAAAACCCATTGAAGGGAGTGTGGTTAAAAATCAAATCCCGACAATCTGAAACAGCCACCCATGCATGCATGGGCAAAATCACTCAAACTGATCTCCAGTACATCATATGTCTCGGATCAGATACAAATTTCATCTTTAATTCAAATATTTAAATCTTCTCAAACTCCTGTAAACCTTTACACCGTCCACTCTCTAACATTGTCTCTTTTCTCCCTTAACCCCCAAATTAGCGGTGCCTCATGTCAGACTTCTAGGCATCTGAGCCCAGGAGACCATTTAATTAATAAATCTGAATTGAGAGATTGGGCGTTGGAGTATGAAAAGCAATTCGATTGTCGAATCTCAGTTTTTATGTCGGAGAATGATGCCAGGTACTTGAGGACTTCGATATATATATATCGTCTTCGTAGTCGCACCAAGCATAAAATAATACTACAGAAGTGGATATATTAGTCGTAGTAGAATCGAACAATCATAAAGACATTGGAGAGAGGAAATATAGACACCAAGTTATAAGTGGTATCAGCTATAGAGGCATTATTTATCTAAATGAAACTCCTATTAACCATGAGACGTTGATAGAGCTTCGACGCGGGCGCATAGGTCTGTAATCCCCTTCTGAGCTGAGAAAGTCTTCGAGAACATCTGGTCAACTGCAACTGACAAGAGAAGCTCTAATATAAAGCCAAGGATCTGATTAGCACTCATCGCAGGCTTGTTGTTTTAATAAAGTCTGTAGAAAATTTCTCCAACCTAGCAAGATCATCAAGTCCCGCTTTAGTCAAAGCAATATCAATTGGAGCATAGAACTATAAAAAGCAACACCAACCTCATCGACAGGAGGACGGAAGCCTCTTCCAGGGCTTGTATTAGTTCCATGCCTGTCACTCATAACATTGAAAGCGCTTGCCAATGTCTGCAGTACCAATTGGAGTAGTGACGCCTATAAAAAATTGCAAATTGCTTGGCCTTTGTTTCAAAGGACGCCTTCTCTCAATTATCCCTCATTCTCACGTGGTTGCACAACTCATTACCTTCATATTGGTAGAATGCTCGTGAAGGATTCCCAATATGTGACTGGAAGTAAGTGCGGAATAGTTACGCCCCCAACCAACAACAGCAAGAAGTTGATGAATCAAATACTCTTTCGTCTGCCAAAAAATCTGTCGTATTTAGAAGCTGTGCCACTTTAAACCCTCTTGAGAACAATACCGCATTGGTGGGGCATAGCCTTCATTCTCTAGTTTTGCTTTAAGTTTGCCTTGATATGGTTCCGCATGTAGACTTCGGCTAAGATCAATCTGTTGATTAATCAAGGCGAAAGCTTTGTAGTGGAGATCCATCTGGCTGATTGCCAGTTGCATTTTTATAGTGCATCTAATGAGATGTTAATCGATATCAAACGGGTGATTGGAAGGGATATATGGCTAGAGCTATGCAGCTCAATCATTGCATGGCACCTAGGAATACATGCTTGAAAATACTTACAGAATATTACTTCCTTCGCGTACGTTTGTCCTGATATTTAAAATTAGTCTAAGGGGCGGGCTTGACTTGTGGAGTTGCAATTTTGAGTCTGCAGTCCGATGGATAAAAGACGAGCGCCAGATATTGGCATACCCAGGTTGATAGTCAATATACTCGAAAGCCTCTTGACAATTTGTTTATCATTTTTGGAGGATGTTAGGAATGTGGGTGTATCTACCAATTTAAACAGCTACATCTAACAGTAGAGGTGTATTTTTAGTAAATAGATACTTGTTCTAGCCCGCAGCGGTCATTATGTCATCCATGTGGCAAAAGGCCAAACCACAAGTCGCTATGGAACAACGACACAACAATCCACTACCAAACCGATTGATACAATCATATCTGTTCAAACTATCATGGATCCAGCTACTGCAACCGCCGCCGCCTATGGTGTCGAAACCGCAATTGAAGGAGGAGTCGCAGCTTATTACCTATCGAAATCAACACTACCCCTAAAAGGACATCTCGAACATGTGACCACCACCGATACATTACCTCGATCTGGGCATACATTATCTGTGATTAGTGACAGAGCATATATTTTCGGTGGTTCTGGAACTTCAGGTTGTGAATCAATCAGTAATGATATTCATGAGCTTCACATCTCAACCGCTGAAAATACTACCACTGCTGTTTTGAGATCAATTCCGGCGGTTGGAGATGGAGAAAAGATAACGGGCATTGTACCATCGGCTCGTAATAGGCATTCAGCTACTGTGGCTAGAAATCGTATATTCGTTTTTGGTGGCAATCAATCCTCACCCGATAATGGCAGGCCTGTGGAAGAAAATGGTCGACTATGGATTTTTGACCCTCTATCATCAAAATGGTCCTTCCTGGAGCCTCCCCCAGATACAAAATCCCCATCTTCTAGGAAAGATCATGTCAGCACATCGAGTCCTGATGGGTCTGCGATCTTCATCCATGGTGGATTCTCGTCCGATGAAGTATGTTTGAATGATCTATGGGTGTTTTATTTGGGGGAAGGAAAGTGGACTAGGCTACCAGATGCTCCAGGGCCACCGAAAGTTCAATCTAGTCTCACATGTGGACAAGGAAAATTATGGAGGTTTGGTGGTAGGGACGATTCGGATGAAAGATCCTCAAACCATAGTGGGACAATCGACTTTTTGGAATATCCTACTGGTGGTACTTTGGAGGATGTAAGCAAAGATTTGGCTCGGGGTGATACGAGCAGTCTTAAAAATCATTGTCAATGGGAGACATGGGACTTTATCTCAAGTCAATCCTCAGAAATTCCATCGCCTCGCCATTCTGCAGCTTTACACTTCATCACCACTGGGAGTGGTAGAGATTATCTATTACTGGCTTTAGGACACGATGATAAAGAAGTATTTTCAGATATCTGGGTGTATCAACTACCATCCACACAATATTCTGGCGCAAAGGTGAAGGATGTTATTCGGGAACAGTTACCGGGTGTTAAAAGCCATAGGGGTGAATGGTCTCGTCTCCAAATTAGTGGGATAGAGGTCGGTGCTGATGAAGAGAATGGTGGAGCTTGGACTGGTAGACGTAACTTTGGGAGCTCGATGACGGGTACGAAACAATTTATGATTTGGGGAGGGATTGGGCCACGGAATGAGACGCTTGGTGATGGGTGGAGGGTTATTATTGATTAAGTGAAGTTGAGCGGGAGAATACGTACATGGGGAGAATACGTACATGGAAAATGAGCGCTGGTTGCTCGATCTCTTATGGTTTTGGCAGTCGCTTTTTCAAGCGTTCTATATTCCTTTATTTTCATCACTACAGTTTACGGTACACGTCGCCGGGGGAAATAATGGCACAAGAATTTAAGACCAGTAAATCTTTCGTTTATTAATCATCTAGTAGAGCTAAATAACAAATCGCAATAACCAAATTGACATTCTTCATGACAATATCATTATTTACAGAACCCGTGCAGTATGGATACTGGCCTCGATTGCTGAAATTCGAGACAAGCTATATAGCAGCTATCTTGATATATGAAATTTCAGGTACGAACCACAAAAGAATACGCAATGAAAAGCTTGGGGCGCCTCGTTGGCCAATCCCTGATTATCATTATCTTCTAGAAACACGAGTATCAAGATTGTATTGTATTCATGAAACTACTACTATCGGGTTCTTACCTGGTGCTATACCACCCGAATATTGATACGGTGAGATATAACATGATCCGACGATGACGGGTGCTCAACATTGAAAGTTGGTACATTGAAGATTAATTTGATCGCTGCACAATAGACTTTTGAAGTCGAGAAGTTGGTAGGTTAGGGAATTTTCAAAGATGATCGTTTGAACAAATTGTATACTCGAAGGTCATATATGACTTATGGTCGGAAAATTGAATGAATGGATGGCAATTTGGTCACAGGTGGGATGGATCTCAGGCAAGGGGAAAATATGGGAATGTTAATGAGTTGGGAGATACTTACTTGGGGGTAATATGGATATGAAATTGCATTGGGGCTAAAATTTGACTGTGTGCAGTTTAAGGAAGAACGATAACCGAGAACGTGAGTCAGTCACTTCCCAATGTCAAATTGGGCGTGTGCTTACCGTTTCATCATGGGGAATACATCAAGCTACCTTACCTTTCTACACTTGGGAGTCTAGCACAAGGAATAACGACAACCGAGAAAGTGAGCCAGTCACTTCCCAATGTCAAATTGGACATGCGCTTACCATTTCAGGAGGGGGAAAGCATCAAGCTACCTTACCTTACCTTTCTGGACTTGGGAGTCCTGCGCGAGGGTTGCTGAACCAGTCTGTTCGTGGACGGAGGAGGTTTCTTCTTGCCCGGCACGCAGGGCACGTTTCATCTTGTCGGAACCATTCCAAAATGCAGTCCTGATGATAAATGTGACGGCACCACAACCGACGCAGACCATGGAGTTGTTCGGAGACTTCGCGATCGCGCAAGGATTCCCGACAGATGCCGCAATTTTCGTCGATGGGAATCTCGTTTGAGTTGCGGATGGGCGCGAGAATTCTCGGGTCGATGTTGTCTTCTTCGAAAAGGTAGTGGCGTTCCTCCGGGGATAACATTTCTCTGGTTTCTCGAAGCTGGAAACATTGTTGGGAGAAGTACCAGCATCGGATTCGGTTGAGGCGCATGTAACCCCAGGAGAGTTCATTGTACACTCGGCCTCTGCGTTCGAAGTTGGATCGCATCAAGTATGCCTCGACAATGTTCCAGGCCTCTTTTGCGTCTCTTTCGAGGGGTGCTTGCCGGGCTAACAACATTCTTTGCTCTTCGATGTATCTTTCCCAATACTCTCGCCGAGATCGGATCTCGTCTGGGGGAATGGGTTCATTACTTTCATCGGATCTGAATACCTGAGGAAGTGCGTAGTCGTGATCGAGATCCAAGCAGAATGGACAGTGTAACTCGTGCATTTTGGCTTCCTCGAAGTGATAGGCTTTACAAAGGTACGAACCGATTGCTATGCCGTCGGTGAAGGGATCAAGGTGCTCGTTCTCGCATCCCTCATAGTGAGTCATTTTGGTGTGGACGTGGCCGCATTCTGTGTAAAAGGTTTCGTCAAAGACGCACATATTAGGTACGGCATTCATGTTTACTTATGTTATTTAGATATTCTGAATGAAGTGAAGAGGAAAATTTTAAACAATCTCAATATAACTTGATTTATATACTAATAGTAGAGAGCATTGTTCCGGAGCGAAAATTAGATATAACATGTTCATACATTGTTCTCGCAATTGTCCTCCACTTGTTCACAACATGATCTCTTACTCATCATGGATATTCTCGAAATTGATGTGAACAACGTCAAAACAACTATTAGAAAAAATTCCAAGTTCAAGGTGACTACTGAAGCCATTGAAATAGACACAATCAAATGAGTGAGGCTGTATAGAAACACCGCTCGATAATAGGGGAATTACCGAGTTTTCCCGCGCAACAATAACAATATTAGAATATCTTGGTTACTAGATACCAATATCATGAATTCGTCCATCTCCATTGAGATATAGATAGATTTATCAGTTTTTAAGTCCGTTTTATAGAAACGTTATTGAAATAGGAGTGCTCTTGTCGACGTTCCTAGAGTATTCTTCAGAGGACGCAGTTCTATGTTGAAAAAAGCCCAGGTAATTCCTTTGTTTGAGGTACTTTCCTTAGTGAAGCCTTCCCACTTCTCAGATGAATTAATCAGCAGTGGAAGTAGAATCTATCCATAGAAGTATTAGTTCCACGTCTTTCTTGATGAAGGAAGAAGTGTGAAGAAGTGTAAAAATAGTATAATCTTAAATAACTTTTCTGCTTTCCATATTCTTCCAGCTTGGAAGAAAATGGGAAAATTTCATCATATTAGTTAGTATACTGATCCAAAACCTTATACCCTTTTAATAAGAGAAGTATAAGCCAATCCAATCCAACCCAATCCAATCCAATCCAATTCAATCCAATCCAATCCAACCCAATCCAATCCAATCCAATCCAATCCAATCCAATCCAATCCAATCCAATCCAATCCAAT
>NGKJ01000032.1:0-15123 GCA_002162495.1 Myriosclerotinia curreyana | reverse complement strand
CCAATCCAATCCAATCCAATCCAATCCAATCCAATCCAATCCAATCCAATCCAATCCAATTCAATCCAATCCAATCCAATCCAATCCAATCCAATCCAATCCAATAACCAACTTACTTACCTACACCTACACCTACACCTACACCAACAATATATCTATAAAACATTCATAAAACATAAAACATAAAACTATAAACTATCATTCCCTATATTCCTCGTCCCGACATAAAAAATTTGTTGTGATTTTCGTATAATGCTTGTATAATGCTTGTATAATGCTTGTATAATGCTTGTATAATGGATATTGATGAATGTTGATGATATATATCAAAGAATATACTTGTATTCTTTGATCACAAGACAGCATATCATAACATATCACAGCACAGCACAACACAACACAGTTCCTCTCAAAAATAAATTTCAAAACTCATCACACCTATCCAATCATCACACCTATCCATCCATCCATTCATCCATCCATCCATCCATTCATCTATTCATCTATTCATTCAATTATCAAGAACCAAACCAAAAGCATGCATGCATGTATGCAAGGCTAAAACGAAGAAGAAAAAATTGGTAATACAAAGTAAACAGAGTAAACAAAGTACAAAAGTTTATCATCCATCCTCTACCACTCTATTCCCCATCTCCCACCCAACCAATCATTCAATATTTCACATTTCACCATCATCGTTATTGATCATCTCATCTCATCCCGTACTCATTCCTCTCGAGTCTCGCCCAACTCCCTACGACGTTCCCAAAAATTTCAAAGCTTCCTCTCTCTCCTCAACAGGCAACATAGATAAAACCTGTCTAATACCCGCCATGGCTCCACCACTCAAACCCCCCTTAGAACCCGACCCACTCCCTCTAAGCAACGCCGAAACCTCAGCCGCGACACCCTCAACCTTCATCTGTTCAACCTTTTCATGAACAACCTTTCTATTCTCCTCATACCACATAGCCACACTCTTATCATCTGTTTCGAAACCCGGGATTGCAGTCCAGGCAGCGAGTTTTCTTAAATTCTCCGGTCTGGTACCAGTTGGTGATTTGGAGTTGGCGGATAACATGCGTTTGAGGATGTATTCTTCGTTGACACGTCTTCGTACACGCCAGTAGAAGAATCGTCTAGCTTCTCTCCATTTCAAAGAGTCTCTGATAACACCCTTTGCCTTCATACGTCCAGCACGATCGTGGAGATCAGCAAATTGAAGTGAGATTTGATTATAGACAGGAAGTAATGCCATCTCCCTCTGCTCAACCTTAGCCTTGACCTCAACTAACTCTTCTTGTCCAAGGGAGTTGTCGAGTAATTGTTTCTTGAGTTCGGCGTATTCTGGGTCGAGACGAGCCATGGTCTCCAATTGCTTATCCTTGCGGTATTTGATATTGACAATACCTTCTGGTTCCAAAACACCACCACGAGCATCTTCATCAGCATACATTTCCATATACTCTGGGTTAATGGTAGGATCAACGACGACCCAAGAACCACCTCTAAGTTCACCGAATGGTGGAATGTAAACGAAGATTGGCTGTTCGTATTTGACCAACGCATCGACAATATAACTTCCGTACTTGAGTACTTCGTTATACATATCACGTTGACCACCAGAGAAACCTCTCCAGTTAGCCAAGATCATCAATGGCAATTGTTCACCATTATTGAAATCCTTGATAGCTTGAGCGGTCTTGAAAGCGGAGTTGGGATACCAGACACCACCAGCTTCATTACTGATTTGTTCGGTCGAATCTGGGTTTGCTGGATCGGCTGGTGTGATGTTTTCAACTGAGCGAGTCTCAACGGCGATAACACCCATAGGGATACCACCAAGACGAGCACGACCAACTACAACAGTCTTTGCCCAACCGCCAAGAGATTCAACAAAAGAATCCTTGTCAAAGAGACCTGGCATGAATCCTTCATCATCTTCCTTACCAGCGATAAGGTTTCTAACATCGTATGGTTGCTTCTCAGGTGGAGTGAAGACAATGTCACGATCCCAAGAGTCAACAGCAGGGCCAATTGGCAAAGGACTATTTCTCTTATCTGGAACGTAAGCCATCCATTCAACAATCTTAGAAACACCCTCGAAATCATCATTGGCAGTCATATGAGATACACCATTCTTGTACATGATTTGAGTACCACCAAGTTGTAAGTTGGAAGTATAGACTTCACGACCGAGAAGTTTGTTAATGGCAGGGGCACCGGTGAGGATAATAGGTTGTCCTTCAATTTGAATAGCACGTTGGCCAAGACGAACCAAGTATGCACCAATACCTAACATAATTAGCAAAACCAACAATAAACCTGAGAAGAAAATACGTACCGACTGATCGACAGGTCACCAAAGTGATAGTGAAAATGTCTTCATAAGCCCTTGAAGTAGCACCAGCAATCAAACCAGAACCCTTCAAACACTCAACACCAAGACCATCCTCAGCACCAACAATGGTAACAATCTTATGTCTCGTCTCACCATCCTCAACAATCTCCTCGGTAATAACATCCTTGCTCTTGCCATCCTCAAATCTCTTCTTGGTATCACTGTCCAAGTAAAGATATTTAAATCCAGCTTCTTGTCTCTCAGGATTTTTCCAAGCAACCTTGAAATGAGGCATGAGTTCTTCAGCCATACCAATACGAGCACCAGAGTTGGCAGAAAGGTAAATGCGTGGAATACCCATCTTTCTTGCAAGTTCCGTGCACTTGTGGAAGAATTGATCTTCCTTTGGTCCGAAACTACCGATTCTAAAGGTGATATCGTTGGCAACGATGACGAATTTCCGTCCTCGAGGATATTCTGGTGTCTTTGCAGTTACGAGCCAACCAACCATACCGTGAGTGTTAGTACCAGGTTCGCGCGAGACTTCAGCAAGGCCATCATTGTCATCCAAGACAAGCTCACTATACTCAATACATTCACCAGTAGGAGGTTGTTTATCAGCCAAGGAAGAGTGCTTGCTAACAGCCTTAGCCCAACTGTTCTGAATAGCTTGTCTGAAGAGCTCGGGGAAATCGTAGACGTATTGAGTACCCATAAGATGAGCCTTGTATCTCTTTGGTTGCAACCATTCCTTGGTAGGATATGGAGTAGATACGGGTCTCAAGTGCATGGAACCAACCTTAGTAGTACCACCGATACTCTGGAAGACCCAATCACCACCCTTCTCGGATTTACGCTCGGCATACATCTCGACTTGGATGACATAACCAGAGGTGTTGGTGATCACAACACGAACAGGATATGGCATACCAGTAGATGGATCAGTGCAAATGATACGGATCTCAGCACCAGTAACACGAAGTCTCCAAAGACGTCGACCGAAACGTTCCAGGAAACCACCGAGAGCTTGTTCAATCTCAGGAGGTTGAAGAGGGAAGACGGGCGAGAAGTTGATGAAGATATGGTTAAGATCAGAGTTATTGTTTCCAATAATCTCAAGAGCGTCCAAAATATCATTCATCAATCTATCCGATTCGGAGATCAAGTACTCAGCAGTAGGAATCTCATCACGAAGTCTTCCAGGACGAACGACAGCACGTGTGAAATATCTCTTATCACTTGTAGCTTCCTTTCCAACAGCTTCATAAATGTGAATGTTTCTGTTCTCGGTGAAAACGGGAGTGATCTTGAATTTGGAGAGTCTTCCAAGTTCAAGTTGGAAGGCCAAAGCGGGCTCACTGTGACGAATACTCTCATCTTCTTCGTAGTTGGGGCCTCTGAATGTGTAGTATCCAGGATACGAACCATCCTTGTGACCACAGATGAATGTAAGACGACGAATACGACGGTTGAGAAGCTCCTCCTTGTAATCATTGACAATCAACTTGATCTTAGCAACAGTCTCATTATCATCAAGACTCTCGGCATCTTGAATAGCGACATTGCAGACAGCAGTAAGCTCATCTTCTGTATCAATGCGTGGGAGTGCAATCTTGCGCTTGCCACCAAGTTCTGGCAAGAGACCATTGCCCTTTTTCTTGCCACCGGCCACTGGGAAGACCTCAAGGGCTCGTTGCAAGTACTCTTCAGCCTCGTCGAGATACTGAACTGGAACAATGACACCCTTTCGTGTTGGTTCATGGTCAGGCTTGTTGGTAAGGTAAGTCATATCACTG
Source organism: Myriosclerotinia curreyana (assembly GCA_002162495.1). NCBI lineage: Eukaryota > Fungi > Ascomycota > Leotiomycetes > Helotiales > Sclerotiniaceae > Myriosclerotinia > Myriosclerotinia curreyana. The sequence goes on along the minus strand of NGKJ01000032.1, from coordinate 10,986 downwards.
ATAGAGCTGATACGCTTGAATGGATTGCCAGATTCATATGAGGGAGTGGCTGGTGTGGAAGGAGCAGAGGATTGAATGGGCATGCCGAATTCCGAAGCTCCAACCTTTCTCAAGACAAAGTCCCATGAGACAATGAAAGGAGGTTCGGCACTCTCATTGTGATACTCAATCTTCTTGAGGGAGTATGCTCTGTAGGCACGACGGATGTAAACCTCAAGAGCGGCGAGAGAAACCCAAGGATCACTATGGCCGAAGAAAATTGGCAAGACATCGAAGACAGTGTATTTGGAGTCAACGACCTCCTTAAGAACTTCAATATCCGGTTCTCTGTGCTCCCATCCTGTCTCACCATATCTCGATTCCACAACTGAAGACCGAAGGATATGCTCCATTTGGGCTGCACGTTCCTCCAAAGATGGAAGAGCGCATTGGATGAGAATCTCACGAGCCTTCAAGGAAACCTTGGCGGTTTGACGAGACTCAAGTTCAGTAAGACTTCGAAGAGCGGGTCGAAGATGTTTGGCAACATCACCAGCATTTGGCTTATTTGGTCGATACTCCTCGAGAATTGCGAGAACCAAGTTATTCTTTGCGCCAACTCTGCTATGCGACAAAACAGTTTGAACAACCTTAGCGATATCATCCTTATTCTCATCTCTGAGCTTAAGAATAACTTCCTCGTCACGGGAAGTGCGACCTGAGAAGAGACGCTCCACGGTTGCATACTTCTCAAGAAGACCAGAGAACACGGCGAATTCATGAGCCTTTGGTCCATTCTGATATCGGTTGAGAATCTCAATCAATGGGGCGAGAGAAGCAGTAAGGAGATCAACATCGCTAGGTGCAACATTCTCGTCCAAGAATTTTTGAAGTGCCTTGGAAATGTTCTTTGCTGGGAATTCGGCGTTGCGAGACTTACCCCGGTCAAGGATCTGAGTCAAGGTAGCATCCAACTTTTGGGGCATTCTTGCGTGAAGGGCTGAGAATTGAGCATTGAATTCACCGTATGGCAATTCTGGATCTCTGAGTACCTCAATCAACTCCTTCAAAGTAGAACCCATGATGACTTGATTATCGAAACCATCAAGGATATTGTTGAGGATGTTTCGAAGGAGTACGAAACGTTGAGCAGCCTTGGTACCAACAATTTGAGGTGGTCCAAGATCTGGAAGGTGTCCCAAGAAAGGTTGAGCATGCTTAACTCTCGATGGATCATCCAAAGCAAGTATACCGAGGATATCACCGGCCTCGAGAGTTGCTCCTGGCTGTTTGATGAGTTGTACGATACCATCTTCCGCAGCAATGAGAGGCATGTACATTTTCATGACTTCGACTTCAGCGAATGGTTGACCGGCCTTGATGTGTTCTCCATTCTCAACAGTGAACTTGACGAGCTTTCCTGGAGATGGAGTTCGGAGTTGTGTTGGGTCATTCTCTTGCTCAAGTAAACAAGTCTTGCTATCAACGCTCAAACGAGTAGCACCAACTTCTTCCTTCCAGTAAACGTTGTGAGATCGTCCACTGAGGAGAACAAGAAGACCACCGTCACTCAAGGCACGAACACCAACCGAACACTTGGATCCATTGATGAAAAGGTGGTAACTATCCAAACTGGATCGAGTAGCAGTGAACTTGTATCGGTGACCATCGTAAATAAAGTCAATTGGGAAAACGGTCTTGAGAATATCCTTGGAAGGAACTTGACCCTTCTCCAAGGAAGTTCTGTACTCAGAAATGCAAGCCTCGCTTGCGATATGGGCTTTAGTAACAGCACCGCAAACAACCGCAAGTATAGGATCCGGTCTCTCGGCAGTCAATTTGTTAGAGATAAGTTCATCAAGCCATCCAGTGGTAATGGTGTTATCTTCGAAAGCAGGAGTTTCCAAAAGCTTGATCAAATACTCGACGGTAGTTCTGAAATCACCACGAATACTCAATTCCTTCAAAGCAACAACCATATGTTTCCGCGATGCAGATCGATTTTCACCATAGGCGAAAATGTGACCGAATTGAGAATCAGAGAAACTGTGAATACCACCAGTTGTACCGACAGAGAAATAACCCCAGACGTTAGAACTACTCCTGAAGTTTAACTCGTGCATTGTACCACTCGAAGGTTTGAAACCCTCTCCTGGGTCCTCGGAAGTGATACGACAAGCGGTAGTGTGTCCCTTTGGAGTTGGTCGTCTTTGAGTTTGAATGCTCTTCTCTTGAGAAAAATCGAAATCAATCTCGGTGGTAGTCGAAGGATCAACTCCATACAGTAATCTAATATCTCTAATTCTGTGCAAAGGAAGACCCATAGCAATTTGAAGTTGAGCCGCAGGTAAATTAACACCACTGACCATCTCGGTTGTAGGATGTTCAACTTGCAATCTTGGGTTCAATTCCAAGAAGTAGAACTTATCCTCGGAGTGGGAATACAAATATTCAACAGTACCAGCAGAAACGTATCCTACGAGACGACCAAGTCGAACAGCTGCCTTCTCCATAGCTTGGAAAGTAGCTTGTTTAGCGACGGTAACTGGAGCTTCCTCGATAATCTTTTGATGCCTTCTTTGCACGGAACAATCTCTGCCAAATAGAGAAATATTATTTCCATACTCATCAGCCAACAATTGAACCTCCAAATGTCTCGCATTTCCGGCCAACTTCATGATGAAGATAGGAGAACCTGGAATTTCGCTCGCGGCAGCTTTGTAAAGGGCCTCAAAACCTTGTTCGGATTCTGCTTTTCGAATACCCTTTCCACCACCACCTTCAGATGCCTTAATCATGACTGGGAAACCGATCTCTTGAGCCTTTTGTAGACCTTCTTCCCATGATTGTACGCATCCCTTCATGTAAACCGAGTCATCGACGGTAACAATACCCTCCTCATTGACTTCCACCTTATCAACACCAGTTCCTGACCAAGGTATACAAGGGACATTGGCGTGTTGGGCGACAATTGTCGAGGAAATCTTGTCACCGAGCGATCGCATGGCCGAACCTGGAGGACCAATGAACACAATCTTTTTCGGACTCGCAGCTAAGGATTCCGGAAGTTTTGGATTCTCTGATGCGTGACCCCTAAGAAATTAATCAGTTTCCTCTCCTCAATTTCCCTCTCTCCCAAACTGGGGATGGGACGAAACTTACCATCCAGCCCACACAGCATGGACATTCATTCTCTCGGCCACATCAACAATCAATTCCACATTAGCATAATTGTTATTATTCGTACCACCCGGAACTTCAACATATTGATCTGCCATACGAATATAATCCGCGTTGGCTTGAAGATCTTCTGGGGTGGCCATGACGGTGAATTGAATTGCCTTTTCATCCCCAAAAGTTTCGTAGGCCCATTTCCGGACCGATCGAATTTCCTTTACTGCCGCAATTCCATTGTTTGCTATCAGAACCTATTTCCCATTTGTTAGTGATATTTATTTGAAATCATTGCAGTTTTGCCAATTCTCATCCGCATCAAGGGAGAAAATCAAAGTGTCAACTTACATTCGTAATAACTGTATGACCATCGGAAGCCGCCACGAAATCCTTAACTTTACTTGCTGGAGCATTTTCCAATTTATTTCCACCGATGAAATGATCCGCAAGGTTATGTCGAGCTGCATATGAGCTACCAGATGCATTGCTCGCGGACATTATTGGGACTGTGCCGTTTGTATGTTGATCCGCCATTTTGATTGTAGATTCTTATATGGTTGAGAGATATTCCGAGCTCAATGAAGAGCAGAGAAGAGATTGAGGCCAAATTATTGGATTGAGGAAGGGGAAATGGAGGTAGGAGAAGAAGCTGGAGGTAATTGATGCCAGCTGAGAAAATGGTTGAATGTAAGACAATAGTAATATTGAAGGAATGGACCCCGAAATTCCCTCCAATTTTTTGTATTAAGAAGATGGAAATCAATATCAAGTACTTTTCCCTGGATATTTTGTTGTAAGAAAAATGAGAATGAAAAAGAAAGTGTAAAGTGTAAAGTGTAAAGTGTGAAGTGTGAAGTGTAAACCAAATACCAAAGTAGGTAGAAGTTTTTGGAGCTTGTAAGGGTTGAGGGGAAGGAGGGTTAAAATGTTAACTGGGGTATTTTATTAGTATTATTAGTACTAAATAGGTAATAAAACTGTTGATCTATTTAAATTCAAGTATACTTATATTTCTATTCCTTTTTCTATATAACAATTCAATTAATATTTATCTATCTATCTAATATTATTATATAATATCTAATATTCGGTCAGATACGGTAATTATATCTATCATTTACTCAAAACTTCATTCCCAACCATCTTCAACCTTATCCTTCAACACCAACCCCACTAAACCCAAGCGAGTAAAGTGCGTCTCCCAACGACCACGATTTTGGTAAGTGGCATTTTAAACCGCCCCACTTTTCAAGTCCATCAACAACAAGAATTACCTATAAACTTAATATATACTTATTACTTTTCAAACTAAAGTCTATAAATAATTATATAAATTTATATACATATATTATAAAGATAGAAAATAGAGAAAATGAAAAAAATAATATAAATTTATTATTATTATTATTACTTTTAAATAATAATAATAAATAAAAAAAACTATATTTCCTTTATAAATACTTCTAGAATAAATACCTAGGTAGTTATCAACCCCATCGATCAATTTCAAGCCCAAGGACACCCCATCCATCACCATGGGATGGGCACCAAATATTTAATCTAACCCTAAACTTTCTCAACTTCTCAATATCAACGTCGCCCAACTACTTCTTAGTATGTATCCGAAGAACAATAAACCATCACCGATCCTTTTCCCTCTTCTTTCCATACTGTACTTCATATATATATATATATATATATACCCTCATCTAATGGGGGCAAGCCCCCAAACCCCCATAGCTCGCTACGCTCGAATGTCTGTTACCTACCTAGGTACTCAATCCAAATCTATTCCTAACCTAAACCTTTGTTGAAACCATCACTTCCCCTATCCCTCGCTACCAAGTAGGTCTACGTCTACGAGTACTTGAACATCCATTCCAATTTCTAATCTCCAACAATCTCCTCTCCTCTGCCACTCTACTCTACCCTACTCTACCCCGCCACCCACGACAATATATCATATCATCCGAAGGTAAGGTAGGTAAGACTAGGTAGGTACTTCACCCAACAAACCCAGTAGGACGGACATCCGATGGGGTATTCCTATTCCCATTTTCTATTTCCAATTTTCTATTTCCTATTTCCCACTACTACAAGTCCCTCAATACTTTATACCCAGCAGCCTAGTCAGGTATTGAGACAAGGGATGTGGTGTAAATGACTATCTTTATCTTTATCTTCATCTACTATCCTATCTCCCCAACTCAACTCTCCGACTGCCCAACTCATATCCTATCTTATTCCGGCATGCATGTCAATTAACATTAACATTTAAATATTCATCTATAATTCCATCTATAACCCTATAACTCCGCACTCACCTCACCACACCTCACCTTATATAGATAGGTAAATACAAATAATCAACCATCAACCATAAATACAAATGAACTCATCTAGTACACCCAGTTTAATAACGTGTATCCAAAACCTTAATTTTGAGTACTTAAATAAAAACACTTCAAATAATAATAATATATCATCAAAATTCATATCTTTTATAAATAACTTTATAATCAGACTCTTAATTAATACAATATATATATCAAATTAAAGTTAATGTTTAAAGCTATTATTTAACAATTTAAATAGTATTCACAATACCTTTTTGTTTTTATTTTGATAATATACAAGAAATTAAATATATATTAAAACATTATCAAAAGTTTATTAATCTTAATTATTACGAAATTATTATTTTAATTTATAAAACAATTATAAGGACTATTCGAAAACATTTTTATTATATTCAAAAAAAAAAGTTTATTAAAAAGCTTTCAAAATGTTCTATTAATATTATTATTTTTAAAATAAACAAAATTATAAAAAAGGTTTATAACAAATTACTATAATTATATTAAAACAAAATTATAAACTTTTTTTAAAAAATATTTGATATAGAAATATATAAAACAATAATATATAATATATTTAAAAAAATTGATTTTATTTGAAAACAATTAATAATAAAAGTGGCTCAAAGAAATATAAAGTTTAAGAATAATTAAATTGATAAAATATAATTCTTTAAACAGAATCAAATTGTTTATATCAACAAATTTGATAATAATAATTATATTAAAAATTGTAAATATAAATATAGTTAAAAAAGGATTAAAACAAAAATACAAAAGTAATTAGTAAATTATACAAAAGTTTTTATATTATTAATATATACTATTAAAAAGTATATTATAGCAAAAACGTTTTATAATATTTATAATATTAATATATTCTTTAACTTTATTATTAATAATATTTTATCTTTATACAATCTATACTTTAATTTATAATTTATTATTATAATAAATAATATATTAGTTTATTATATTTGTATAAAAAATATTAAAAAAGCAATAATAAATAATAAAGTTTTAATTCAATATCTTTTATTATATTCTTTTAATTTACATTTTATTTAATCTAGTTTCAAGGATTTGAAAGATTTTATATATCAATATTATCGTTTAGATTAAAATAGATTTAAAAGCTATTAATTGTTTTTGAAATAAATTATTAAAAAAAGTTATATAAATCTAAAAACAATTAAAAAAGCTAAAATACATTTTTTAAATTATAAAATATATTTATAATAATATTGTTTATTATTTAATATCTAAAAAGCCTTACTTATACATTCGTTAATTATTACTATTTTAAAATTATTAAATCATAATAAAATATAGATATTCAATTTAAATCTAATATTCTTTATTCTTTTAATTCTTTATATTTAAATTTAATAAAGTATTACTTATATTTATTTATTGTTAAACTTTATAATATATTTTAAAAGTATTTATTTGCTTTTTAATATTTATAATAATTCTAATTAGAATTCTCAAAAATAATATAAAATTAATAATTTTTAATTATTTTAATATAAAAAACTTTTTACAAATTAGCTTTATAATATTTTCTATTATTAACTTTTATACAAAATCTATAGTTTTTTTATTTAATTAAATATTATATTTTTATAATATTTGTAATTCTTTATATATTTAAACAAAAAAAGATACAAAAACAAGTATAATAATAAAAACAAAGCTTTATTAAAATAATAAAATAATAAATTAATTACTTTATAGAAAAAGTAATAATATAAATTAAAGTTAATAATATTATAAAAGAAACTATAGAAACTATTGTAAAACAAAGAAATAAATATTAATAATAAAAACAATTGAGGCAAAAACAAAAGGAAAAGAAGAAGAAGAAAGAGTAAGTTTTTTTGTTTTTTTATTACTATACAACTTTATTATTTATAGACTTTTGTTAATAACCTATTTTACTATTCATTTATATAAAAAAAAATTTATAATAATATTTTTTTTCTTATAAAGAATATATTTAGCTTATTTAGATTGTTTATTAATAAATACTATATAATATTATTTCTTATTAAATACTTAATAATAATAATTATAATTAGAGCATCTATACTTTTTATATCTTTAATATTTGTTTATTACCTTTTATACTTTATTTATTTTAGAAGTACTATATTTTTCAATATTTAATTTTTTTAATATTTGTTTTGTAATTATATTTTGTTCAATATATTCCTTCTTTTTATTATTTATTTCTTTTATTTTATTAGTATTTTTATCCTTTATTTCAAAATTTAAATTAAGCTTTATTTAATAAAGATTTTGTTATTTAATCTTATTAAGCTTTTTAATAAAAAAGGTAATTATATATTTTTCAAAAATATAAAAATATACTTCTATTCTAATTATATTATAATGTTTTTTGTTGTTATGTTTTTGTAAATATAAATTATATAAAACTAACTTTTATTGTAATTTTAAACTTGATTAAAAAAGCTAATTAATTGCTTTTTCTTAAGCTAATTTAAACAATTTATTTTCTAGCAAATAATCTATTTTCTAATAGTATATACTTAATATTTACTTATTTGTTTACCTTTTTTTGCAAAATATTTATAAAATTATTATAATTTTTTTGAAAAACAGAATTAATATTAATAAATTTATATAATGCTTTATAAATCTTATTATTAATATATTAATTAAAAAATATTTTAATATATATTTTAAGTATAAAGTTTTTAATATTAAGATTAAATAAAATTTTAGGAGTTAAAAAAGATTGTTTTTATTTAAAAATCTATTTAAAAGTATTAATAATAAAAGAATTAAAATTAATAGCTTTATATATTAATATTTTAAAAAATAAAAATAAAAAAAAAAATAAATAAATTAATAATAATAATAATAATAATAATAAAAGCAATAAAAGCTTTATTACCTTTTAATAAACTTTTAAAAAGCTTTGCTTTTTTTGAAAAAAGGTTTTTAAGTTTTAAAAGTAAAAGATTAATAATTAAGAGTATTTGCTTTTTTATTTAAATTGTTTTTGTAGACTTTCGATTATAAATAGCTTTTTTGTCACGAAAATCCTATTTTTTACTCTGCGTTTACTACAATTCCTGTATTTCCCGGTTTATTTATGCTAATCATCTAAACTCTGTACTACTACTCTATATTAGTTATTATAAACCCTCTTAATATTATATTATAAAATACTCTATTTAAAAATAATCATTATAATAATCTATATATAGTAACTAATAGAATCCTACAGATTAAAAGTATATTTAAACAATTCAATCTTTTCTTATTTACTTTTTTTATACTTTATATAGTTAGTTTAATCTGTATAATAGTTATAAATCTAGTTAATCTTTAAATACTATATATTAGCATTTAAAAACTTACAAAAATCAATTTTTAAAGCTTTATTTTTTTATACTGAAAAATATCAATATCTTTATTAAAACTTTAATCAATTTTTCTATTAACTTTTAATAAAATCAATTATGTTTTTGTTTAAGTTTATCAAATTTGAAACTAATGTTTAATAAATCAATTAATTTTTAACTTTTCAAAGCCTTTATTATACCAATAAAATCTGAGATAATCTTAATATAAATAATAAATAAATCTTAACCAATTAGAACTTTATAATTAATTAAATTTCCAAATTATTATTTATTATTCTTTTGCTTTTTGGTTTTATTATAAAAAGAAATAAAAAGCTTAATAAAAACTATAATACTAAAATGAATATTTACTATTATTAATTTATTAAGGATATAATTAATTGTTTTTTATAACTAATTAAATTTTTACTTATTGATTATATTGATATTATTACAAAGTATACTTATCTTTATAACAATTATTAAATACAATTACAAATATTTAAAAAAATAGAAAAAGTATATTAAAAGATAATAGTTTAAATTAATAAAACTATTAGCTTTTTTTATATAATAAAGCTTTTTATTTAATTATTAAAAATTAAATTATTTTATAATATTATTTAATATTTATAATAAAAACTTGCCTTATCTAAAAAAGATTAATAATTAATTATTTCTAATAAATATAAAGATATATTCCACTAAGCCTTTTTTAATTATAATAATCCTACAAAATAATATATAGAATAATATTTAATATATTCAAAAGCAAAAATTATTAATTTTAAAAAAGTTTTTAGTATTTATACTATTATTACCTTTTTAAAAACTATTAATACAAAATAGCTTTTAAAATAGTTATTTTAATAAATTAATGAATATTAAATAATCTAATTATTAAGAAAACCTATAATGTTTTTTAATAAATATAATATTTTTATAAGAATTTTGTTTTAAAACAAAATATATAATTATAAAAATTAAAATGTTTATTTAATAATTAATTCTATTTATAATACTTTTAAAAATTCAAAATCTAATTCAAATTTAGATAATAAAAAGGATTTATTAAGATTATCTTTTAAAACAGAATATTATTTATATTATAAAGATTAATCTTATAAATAAATATTAATAAATTATAGAATAATCAAATTCGTATTTATAAGCATTTATAAAAATAATTTAGAAAGGATGATTAGCAATTTTAACAAATAATAGATTATTAATAAACTTAATAATCCTAAATACAAAGATCTCAAAAAAAAGCTTTTATTTTAAAGATAAAAAACTCTAGTTTCCTTTTTATTATCAAAAATCACCTTTTCTAATTAAATTAATACTTATATAATTAATATTTAGTATAATTAAATAAACAACTTTAAGGGTATATTTTTTTAATTAATATTTTTAATAAATATTATTTTTTTAATTTAACTTTTCTAAATAATTATAATATTATATACTTAATTAATAATATTATTCTTCTTAATAAAAAAAAGTATAAATTATTTGATTAATTTATTAATATAATTAAAACTAATATTAATATCATTTTAATTATTAATAAAAATAATTATATTTTTAAAAATATTTTTTATAAAGTTTATAAACTTAATACAAAAGATTTGATATTAATTAATATAATACTTATTTTTGGTTTTTATATTAATATTATTTTGAAGGCTTAATTAAAAGAAAAGGGAATTTGAATTTATAGTTTGGATAATATTCTTAAAATTGGCAATATGTATAAAAACATTGTTATTATTAATCTTATTTATATATTTAATTTAATTTTCTTAAAAATCAAGATTTCTTTTTTTTATTTAATCTTTTTTATATTTATTTTTGTAAATAACTTTATAATAATAAACTTTATTATATTCTATAAAATCAATAAATTCTTTTATTAATTTAAGAATATATTTATTCCTAAAACTAATTTAAACAAAATATAATATAAATATATTGATTATTTTAATAGAAAAGCCTTAGAGCATTTAATCTAAATAATAAAAAGTATTAAAATATTTGGGATTATTTAAAAAAAATATATTAATTATTTTTTTATATATATAAAATAAATTATTTTATAT